>JAABUG020121298.1:0-25806 GCA_011319215.2 Scortechinia acanthostroma
CCGATATGTGTTCATCTGCGAGAGCTTGAAGCGCTGGATTTTCCCGCTGGCCGTGCGGGGAATCTCTTCCACGAACACGATCCCCCCGTCCAGCGCCTTGTAGCTGGCCAATTGACGTCGCGCAAACAGGTAGACTTCTTCCGCTGTCAGTCGATTTGCAGACGGTCCCTTCGCCTTAACCACGAAGGCGCGGGGCAATTCCGTGCTGCCATCTTTGGAGGTGACGCCTGTGACGGCGGCGTCTTCGATGCACGGGTGTTTGAGGAGAACAGCTTCGAGTTCAGCGGGGGCTACTTGCCATCTATTCCAGGTTAGGATTAGCAGCGAAGCGGGAAGAAGACGGAGAAGAAACTTACCCTCTCACTTTGATGAGTTCTTTCGTTCGTCCAACGATAAAGTACCGCCCGTTCTGGACATATGCCACATCGCCCGTCCGGAACCAGCCATGTGCATCTTTAGCGTCGTTCCTTCCCTTGTAGCTCATCAGCACCCCGGCGCCCCGCACATACAACTCTCCTGGTCGAGACTCCGCCTGCACTAGATTGCCGTCCTGACCGACCAGCCGCACCTCGTATCCAGGTAACAGACGTCCGATACTTCCGGCGTTCCCCTGCTCGCCGTATCGGGTCTGAAAAACGACCCCAACCTCGGTCATGCCCCAGAGCTGAGTTGCGCGGGCGTGCGGGTGCAGCAGCCGCTGGAACTGCTCCATTGAGGGGCCGTCAATGGGCGCACCCGCAACGCCGACGTACCGCAGCGACTGCAGGTACTGTGCGATTGGGGGAGCACTACGATTGAAAACGTGGATCATGGCGGGAACCATGTAGGTCTCTGTAATCTGGTAGTGGTAAATGGCCGCGACATACTGGGTCAGCTCGAAGCGCGGGAGAACGAAGACCGGGTGGCCGTAGCGGATAGGGAAGATGTGCGTCCACAGCGACCCAAACAGGTGAAACATCGGCAGTGACATGAGCCGTGTTACTACATAGGGAACATCGTAGTTGATGCTGAGGTGGTGTGATACGATTGCGTGATGCGAAAGGAGCGCTGCTTTGGGTAAGCCGCCCGTCCCGCTGGTGGAGAACATGGCGGCTGGCGTCGACTTTGCAATTGCCGCATCATTGAAAGACACCCAGTCGTTCTCCCCGTAGCTGAGCAGCTGCGCGAAATTCAGATACACAGCGTCGTTGTCCGGTATCAAGGATTGCGGACCCGACAGAAGCAATTGCGCGATATGGTCGGGGGCGTATTCATCCAGCAAACACACCTGGCTCGAGAGCATTCCACGAGCAGCGGAGACGCTGAGGACGGTGGGGAGCGCATCGCGCGAGGTAATGATCAGCTTCGGGTCTGCCAATTGCAGGATATGCTCGAGTTCTTGAGGTTGGCTGCGGGAATTCGAGCCCATAAACACACCGCCAGCGCCGATGATAGCGAAAAACAGGGCGGGGTATATGATCTACATGCAATGCATAGAAAATCGTTAGTTCCAGTAGTCGATCCGAAAAGAAGAAAAGAACCACAAAGTCTAAGAGCTCAACAAGCGATGAAACCGGAAGGAGGCGTAAAACTCGGTGAGAGCAGGGTGGAGTGCACAACAGAAAGATACCGTACCGAATTTCCCAAATGGACCAATACGCAGTCTCCGCGCTGCACATGATGAGCCTTGAGTCCAGCTATGAGTGTTCTTACCAGCAGTCGAAACTGACTGGCGTTGAGTGCACGCGAGGGATCTTGAGCGTCTATGAAAATCGGCCGCAGGTGGTCATATTGGTAGGGGCCATCGAAGCAAAATGTCAATAAATCGGTGTATACATGGTGAGCCTCAGGGCTTGGACTGTGAACTTGTTGCCCGGGAATTGTTGAGGACCTTTCCCAGAGACCCATCTCCAAGTTTTAGACAAGAAAAACAAAGAAACAAAAAAAAAAAAAACCAACAGGGGAAGGATGAAAGTAGGAGCTAATGTGTAATTGGGGTATCTGGCCGTCCTCGCGTATAGAGCCGTATAGAGCCAGCGAAGGAAGGCTGATGAAGATGCGAAGAGAAATGGTCCTCTCGCTCCATGGGGAGAGGCAGTGATAAATAGTCTGGCATTTGCATTTCTGAATCCTCCCATCTCCAGCATTAGTAGTCACAAAGAAGTGACCCTATGCGATAATTCCAATTACTTGACGCAAGATCTCCATGATTTGGAATTGCCAGCAGGTGTGGCGCAAACACCCAAACACCACCGGTATCAGCCTCGATCTTAGTCTATTAGTCTAAAACTTCCAAATAAGATTGATAATAATCTTGGCTTATGATCAGAAAAATCAAATCAAATCAAATCACCTGAACGAGACACCCTCAGATCGGCGCCTCCTTGATCGTCTTGGACGAGCGCTTGTGCCAGACTGCAGCGAATGAACAAACTCTGTTCAGCATTCAGATCGAAGCGGGGTGGGTCAAAACGAAGAAAGGAAAAAGCACTAGCTTTCTAGATAGGTAGATGATCTCCGTAGAGTTGATATTCAGACGAACATGTTCAGAGGGCTAGACTAGTAGGAGACTGCGTGTCTGGGATCGTCCTGTGACTCCATAACTTTATCGAGCCAATCTCTGAGCACGACTGCATCCTCTTCCCATCTCCATCACCTCCATCACCCCAACAACTTCAACTTCATCTAGTCTACTCTGGTGACTCTACGTACTCCATTTACCCTTTCGGCCGGTCCGTCGTTCTTAGCACTGTGACTTAGCACTCTGGCAATCTATTGTATCCACTTTTTTCCGTTGAGTTCCCTGTCTTAGGCCGCAATTCACTCCCTCCTCCAGCTGAATCCCGACGCTATCTTCTCTTCTCCTTCCCTCTCAGGAATCCATTAGTAGTGGCCTCGGCTGTGTCTACCAGTCATACGGTCCATACCATCGCTGTCGATGAGCCTTCGGGAAACTAGTTGCAGAAGTTATCAAGGGATGATCCACATTCCACAGCACCCCCCTCCCACGCCATGCTCGTTCGGATCTGTGATCCATGTCAGCCTGACGTCCGGTCGATCATATCCCGGATATCCGTGCAGATTCGCTCCCATTGAGTCTCAATATGGATAGATTGCTCATCAAAATGACTTTGGCCTATTCCAAGTTCGTGCCATGTACCCACCACCACCCACTCCCCACGGGCCACAACCCACCGCTATCCAGCCAGCCAGCCAGCCTATTCAGAATGTGATGAAGTGATTCCAAAGTATCTCTCTGCCCATGACCTTGGGACAAGGGTCTGTGCGCTGAGTTTTGCAGCTCTGCGTATTGACGAACCTGTCAAGGGATCTGCACGATCTTGCGTCGCCTGGCAACTCCGCCTGTCCGATGAGCATTTGAATCCATTATCTTGGTAATTTCTAATCCCTGGACGGGCTTGGCCGGTGGGCCATGCGAACGCCACCGATACACACGTTCCTTACTGGCGCCCTGTTTTCAGACCAGGATTCTCCATGCATGCTTTACCGGGCTGCACGAGCCACTCAAGTCAGATATCTCTCATGCTAAACTGCCCTGATTCAGTCCGCGGTTCACCAAATGGGTCGGGTTCCGGTCTCTGTGGCGTTATCATTGGCCGCTTGATATACTACTTTCGGGAAAAGAGGAGCTTAGGCAAGGGCGCCGTGATGCTACCTTGGGCTGCTCATTGGTACAGCCCGCTAATTTACTAGTGCTGCGGAATGGAGTCCCGTACGATAGTGTTACACCTTCAGAGGGTGATGGATCGTGAAAATCTGTCTCTCGCAGGAAGCTTGCCGAGGTCCATGCATGCGGCACAGTTGCGGACCCGATGTCACGAACTTTACAGACGGTCTAGTTGACTATTCGATCGTCTAATGTAGGTGCACAGTTTGGGCAATATTAATACCCCATCTAGGACGAGTCATCAGGAATCAAGACTCAAAAGGCCAGGTTGCCGTCATACGACCGCGAGTGTTGCTACCCGGAGTGGGCTTTACTATTCATACCTCATATCCTACAGGTGCTGGCATCTTCTCCATATTTGCACTATGTCTTCATATCATCAAAGCACCTTGTCGTGGTCGTCAGAGAAGACTGTGGTCTCAATACCTCCGCCTGCCAAGTGCGCTTCGCACTCAGCAAGCCCCAGCAACGTGACGCTGGTCGACGTCGAGAAGGAGATTGCCAGAATCCTCGCCGAGAAAAATGGCTCGTCGAAGGACGTTGACCTCGAAGCGCAGGCCAGTGCCTGCAAGACGAAGAGACGCGCGTGGATCTCAAAGATCCGATTCGTTGCCCTCGACATCTACCGGCGTCTCTTCTCCCTAGTTTTCCTCGCCAACCTGGCCGTCTTCATTGCCGTCATGACCACAGACCGAAAGCTGCTGGCCCTTGTGAACGCCACGGCAGCCAACGTACTTGCCTGTGGCCTGGCCCGGCAGCCGCTGGTGGTCAATGCCATTTTTGTCGTTGTCTGCTCGATTCCGCGGTCCGCGCCGTTGCGGCTGCGTCGCATCGCGGCCAAAGTGTACCACTATGGCGGTGTCCACAGTGGCTGCGGCGTCGCTTCCTTCGTCTGGTATGCAGGCTTTGTTGGCCTGATGTCGAAGCAGTACTGGTCTCCACCCCTTGAAGCGGGCAAAGCCGCCTTCTCCGTTGTGCCTGTGGTCCTCTCCTACATCATCCTAGCCTTACTGCTCGCCATCATCATCGTCGCCCACCCGACGTTCCGCATGAAGAAGCACGACTACTTCGAGCTTACGCATCGCTTCTCCGCCTGGGTTGTGGTGGTCCTCTTCGTCATCCTCCTGCTCGTCTTCTCCGACGAGGCCAGCCGCGCCGCCGGCCAACCCCTGGGCACCTTCCTTCTCCATTTCCCGTCTTTCTGGTTTCTCATGATCACAGTCCTCGCTATCATCCATCCCTGGCTTCTCCTCCGCAAAGTTCCCGTTGTCGGGGAGAGACTTTCCCCGCACGCGGTCAGGCTGCACATGAACCACACCACCACCACCTTCGGCAAGGGCATCCAGCTAGCCATACACCCCTTGCAAGACTGGCACGGCTTTGCCACCTTCCCTGATCCGGACGGGGAGAACTTCTCATGCCTGGTCTCGAAAGCAGGCGACTGGACCACCGCCCGCATACAAAAACCCCCAACACACCTCTGGAAGCGCGGTGTCCTTATCTACGGCTTCGCGTACGCCATGCGCGTCTTCAAGCGTGTTATCGTCGTCACAACGGGATCAGGAGTTGGCCCCTGCCTCTCCTTCCTCGGCGATGAAAATCGTCCCGCTCTCCGGGTGGTATGGCAGACCCGCTCCCCGCTCAGAACATACGGCCGGGATGTCATGAACCTCGTACGCAAGCTGGATTCCGACCCTGTGATCATCGAGTCAAATCAGTCCGGGAGAGTAGATATGATCCCCATCATCCGGCAGTTATACGCTGAATTCGAAGCCGAGGCCGTTTGCGTCATCAGCAATCCCAGCGTCACGAAGAGGGTCGTCTTCCAGTTGGAGAGCGAGGGCTTCCATGCCTTTGGCCCGATTTTCGATTCATGATTCATCGATTCCCATGATTGTACGAATTGCTTGTTATCACCCGGGTGTTTGTTTGTTTGTTCTTTGGTAGGCGTACGGTAGGCGTACGTTTGGAGTTTAGGATGGTAAAAAAGCCTAAGGCTTTGGCTGCTTTATATAGCAAATGCAAACAGCAGATTCTATGTTCCTGTCCGGGGCTTAGAGTCAGCTCACATGACTATACATTAATAGACTTGACTCATCTAGTAGCTTCACTGCCCGCGGTGCCGATAACCATACATAATCTCAACTGGGGTAGCTGTAAGGGCTACCGGTCTGCAATCCCTCGACGATCAAGGGAGGTGACAAAGTCAAGTAAGTCATGGGATGTAGTCGAGCGATTGTGTGCTAGCTCCTCGGGATTTGGACTCGGAGCAGGATTTGCATACCTGCACCATCGATCATGCTGCTGATGTTTCATGCCTGCAGAATTTACGGAGGCCTATAAGAGTAGTATACATAGCTGAGAGCAATAGATTAGATTATGTACATTAGATTATGTACATCTGCACGTGGTCGTTATGACTGATACAAAAGATATGAAAAAAGTAAACTCCAGACCGGACGTGGGTATCATGCGAATCATCGACAAAACTTTTCTGCCTTCCAAGACCACAGGTAGGCAAGCCACATAGGGCCGTTAAGATAAAATTAAAATGCGTCATAACGCAAATAGTGCTCAAACTCCTTTTCCCGTTGTATTTTTTTGGTTTTCCCTTGTCCTTCGTGAAGGAATCAGATCATTCCGTTCGTAAGGGTTCATAACGTCATGAGGTTGAATGGGCCGATGATGGATATTTGAAAACAGTAAGGACGACAAATGAGATTGGGCGTTTAATGTTGGGATGCGCGGGAATCAGTAGATGGAGCGCGGTTTCTGCTTCCTAATGCCATTGGCTCCGCCGTCAGGTCGTCGGTGGTAAGCCGGCTTCGGCCGCGGACAGAGAGAGCCGAGTCGCTGTCCAGATGCAGCGACTCCATTCGTTCCAGCTCTGCATAGTCTGGGAGGGACAGAGGAGATCCGCGATAGTCCTCCATGATGCTGTTACCATCGAGCATAGTGTATCCAGGAGGGCTTGCCGGCACGTCCTCGTACACAGGAGGCATCTCCTCGTCCCAGCTGATGCCGAGTCCGCTTCTTTCAGTGACATGCAAGTGGAACTGCATACGCAGCACCCGTGCGGCGCCGGTGGGTGTGATCGAGCGTGTGTTGCGGTTGGGGCAGAACTCCTCAGCGACGATCAACTCAATTACCAGGTTGTGCTTGACCTCAAGCCCATTGGGAACCTCCAGGTCACACACTGGGTTGCAGGTAGGGTTGATGCTGGCTTCGAACTGCATGTTGATCTCGCCGCCGGCGGTGTCAAAATCCGTCTTCCAACCGTCCTTTTCTTCGTTGTGGCCGATAATGCGAGTCTCTTGGTGCAGAACACCCTTGCCTTCACCACCGATCTTGTGAGCGTGCTTGGGGCAGGCTGTCGACACGATCTTCTGATGCTCTTCAATCCGCCACATCATTTTGCGCAAACGCCAACGGGTTTGGGTCTCTTCGCCCTTGTCCACGACGCCACTCAATGTCATCTGAACTGGAAACGTGCCAATGGGGTGGACCACAGACGGAAGCACAATGCGGCCAGTGAGGTTTGTCGGTGGGAAGATGCGGATGGAGGACTTGTCGTTGCCGGGGAGGAGAGCGCGCTTGATGTGCAATGGCATTTTGTAGGTGTACTCCTCGCCGTTGGTGTTATGTGCGCGCGCAGAAAGGTAGTACTCCACCTGACCCAGCGACCCGTTGCAGGACGCAGGCAAGTTACCAGGGAACAGATAGCTGAAGGGGAAATCATGGTCTCCGTGCTTGAGAGTGAGCGATTCCGTGAGGAAGTTCCAGCTGGTCAATTCTTCAGTCCGTGCTGCGCAGTTGGGGCATTCCCGTGATACGGGCTTCTTGGTAGTAATCTTGGTGAGCAGCCGCATATCGAACTTATCCAGGGTGATTGCGTTGGCTTGCTCCGAGACTGTGATCCTCAAACGCCCAGAAAATAAAGCGCCGGTCGAGTTTGCTGGGGTTCCGTAGCAGACGAGGGGTGGAGATTCGACAATGACGTCCAACTTGGCGGCAGCGGCACTGATATCCTCCTTGGAACGCTCCTTCGAGCGCGCTGATCTTCCATAACTGCGCCTCTTCTCCTTGCTGTGGTCTCTGTGAGGGTGAATCAGGTGGTCCATACTGAAGGACAGGCGACGCTCTGGAGACCTCGCTCGATCAGCGTGCGCATGGGGCTTCTTGGGAGCCACCGTAGTGGTAGTGATCTCGTTGACGGATGAGGTTGAGGAGGAATTCGAATGTGAGGAGAAGGGGGAGTGGAGAGCGGCCGGTCGAACAAAGCTGGAAAGGAGACGGCCAGGCATGGTGACTCGATCTCTGCTGATTTAGACCAGCTGAAAGCAGGGCAGTGTCAACAGGCAGGCAGATGCGCCTATACTGGAGACCAGGCTCAAACTCCGGGAGCTCGCGCTGGTGCTGTGCTTGTTGCTACTGGTATGTGATATCAACCTAGGATTCGGGCTCTTGAAGTGGCGAGGCGGGGATGACAATCCACGACATAACACTCTTGCAATTGAACTATGCTTGTATGAAGATGGGCTGGAAGTGTGAAGGATGTATGAGGTGAGAGGCAAGAGTAGTAGAGCAACTGAGCAACAATAGGAAAGGAGGACAGTGGGCGAGCAGCTCCCTTTGAATGAAAACAGACGACCTTGATTTTATTAGCTCAGCGCCAGAACATGGATATACAACCCTTTCTATAAGATTTTTCTAGGAGGTTCCCACTTTGTATGTAACAAAAGCTACCATTGCATTGTGACGCCTTTCTTTTTTCTGATTTTCTATTTTTTTCTGAGCGGGCCTCCGTCACATCGCCCAAGGAAGGGCCAACCTAGTGGGGCGCGGCAGAAAAAAGCGTCATAGTGGAGCTTACCATACAGTTTACCATACGTGACAAGACTACACGTACGCAACATCATCCTTCAGCTTAAAAAAAGGTCTTGTCTTAGAAGCGAATTTGACTTGTGGCCTGAGGCTTCAACTTCAGTGTGTTCGTCTCCTGTGGTGTGGTTGGAGAACAAGATGGTTATTACATCATGGCTTGTTTACAGTCCCTCTCTAGAAGTTTACTATTAACTAGGTACTACACATTATCTTACTCATAGCGGCACCGTTTTCAGCATGGTAAGAGTTGATTGAGTCCCAGGAAGAATCTCTAACGATCATCGGGCACTCATCTTAATCATCTTAACACAACTACTTCGCCTTGTAAGTTCATCAGTGTCCTTCCTTGATCAGCGACCCTCGGACTCCGTGGAGCCTAGACTTGTAAACACAAGACGGTTGATCCATCGTCTCGCATCTCACATGTGACTCCAACGTTCACCATACGCTCGAATGATTGGTATATATTGCCCTAGCCAAGGACCCAAGGTACATACCCCACAATCTGCAACACGCCCACGATGCTCTGAATGCAGATGTTATGGTGCAGTTCTGCGTTTACACCCTAGAACTATATTCGCATAGTAAACATGGCAAATTGAAGCCCAGTGCGTAATGAGTCACAATGCCAGTGATGGGATGCGGGTCATCAACCCCGGAGTATTCTGGTAACGAGTTCCGCTGGACTAAGAAATCGGACCCGTGGTAGATCTTGATAACCTTGTGGATGAATCACCCATATTATTAAGGATCCTCTTCTAGACTTACGGACTATGAAGGTACTCAAAACAATTTGCGTCCTCGAGCGACAACGAATATGTCATGCTCAATAATAATTGTAGTAGCTGAACCAAGGGTGCAATCGCTGAGTCAGGACGGTCTAGACATCGGCGCTCATCAATTTGCAAAACAATTGGCCCAGTATGTGTCTGGATTAGAACTGCCACGACAACAAACACGCAATCGTCGATGCGCAAATGTGAACAGCTATGGAATCTTTGGACTAACCACAAATCGACAACACGAAGAGAAGCATATGACTCCTGACGACGTGCTGTCCAGCAGGCCGATTAGCCGTCCACCTGGTCCGAATGGACAAACTCCAAGCCAAAGTGCAAGCGCCTGACCGGGGGAGCTTTTTTAGCTCAGAAGAACACTTACAGAGTAGAGTCTAGTATGCTGTGGTGAAGGTCAGCTGCCGTCATTGAACCATCACGTGGCGTCATTCAGTGCTCTGGCGGCTTCTCAGGCTGAGTCTCTGTACCAAGGTTCAAAGGGTCGAGAGGTACGGAGAAACCTCCTGGAGTCCCTTAATTGGGAGGCGGTCTGGCGTAAGGTTTTCTCTTACCAGCAGTGACCGGCATCAATACACAATTTACAATACAGTACACCCTGGACAAGGCGTAGCGCTAGTTGGAGATCCTCTGGAACGGCGCACCCAGAGGGGCAACATCCAGAGCGGAAGCGAAGTCGCTAGACGAATCCATCCAAGCTAGACCGGGTTAAGGTTAGCGCCCAGAAAAGAAAAAGTTTTTACAGACTTTTTCTTTGGCTTGGGAACGGCTCGGTGAGGTTCCACTACTTTCCAGTTCTAGAAATTAAAGGGAGAATTAAATTTCAAAGGAACAGAGTGGAAGAAGTCCCCAAATCCTGGATGGCGAGGTTTGTTTGGCTGTCAGAACATTGCTTTTGTCGCTTCTCCTTGTAACATCCATTCTAGGCTAAGTATCTGATACACCTCCAAGACGCCAACTGAGAACTGAGGTGTCCGCGGAGGTCGAAATCAAATTTCCCCGCACTGCATGCAATTCAAGATTTATTTTGCGGGGGATTCGCATCCTCTGGCTTGTCTTTGCTTTTCTAGACACTAACACATCATTTTGTTAACATCTTTCTATATGTTGCCCGGTGAGTTGAGGTTTGGACCGATTCTCAAGTTCATCGAAGTATGAATCTTTGAAGATATCCAAAGTTTGTCATAACCTTGGTCTAGACAACCTAGTCTAACTGTCAAGCGCTGCTCTGTGCGCTGCCGGTCTGCAGGGAAATTCTTCCCTGACGAATGGCCGTGCACCGCCGCCATACTAATTACCTAACAGATTGCTCTTCACCATCCCCATTGGAAGTCATCCTCCGTTGCAGTCGATTTACTCTCAATAACAATCAGGGTTTATGACTCAAAATCAAAAAAGATCGGCTTAAACCAGCTGCATTCCGGCTAACACTTGCTGAAGAAAATGACTGATGACTGTCGTCCCGAGTCGCCAAAACTTTGGAGTCGGCTCACGGTCTTCATTCCGAGTGATACCATCTTACCCGACTCGATCATGCCATCTAGTCGGATCGCTCACGGCAATGTGGTTCATGCCATCGCGGCTAATCTACGCTACTTTTATCAATGAACTTGCTGATTCTAGTTGTTCCGCCGCCTTTGTTAACAAATATAACAAAGTCCGATGGATATATTGTCCATCTGGAGCGATATATGGAGTCCCGTCCGGCGTAGGAGTTGCCTTTTCCGGAAGTGGAGAGTGACAGCTAGGCCTGAGCCATATTCTTGCCGTTATGGGTCTGAAACTTCAAGTGATGCCCTACAATTAGTTGTTTATTCTGATACATGCCATCAAATCATGACCCCTACAGCAGACACGCCTTTGATGACTTCTATATCATTCATGATCACATTCAAAATAAGTTCAGTCCACGTCCACATTCTCATATGTACTGCCGGTCCTGGCGTATCTACCTACTCAGTCACCGAACGTTGGACAACCTCTTCGCAGTTTGCAACTCTCCGCGGGAAACTCCGACAGTTTGATCGGATACTGCCCGGATTTCGCCCGCTGGATGGAGTCATGAACCGATGGATGACACATCTTAGCCGAGTGGATTCCCACCTGGACCCTCGGAAATTTTTCATAGCGCAGCACTAGGTCGAATCAGACCTTCTTATTGGTCATTTCCCACAATTGTCTATTTTCTACTGATGTTTCACGCCATACGATGGACTAATTCTTTACAGACCTGCTCCATGGACCATAAATCACTCAATTCATCAGACGAATCTGGACCGTGGTAGACTGCGGACCGACGTCCTGTGACCCTGGATTGGAACCAACTACGTACTTCCCTTTTCCGAGTCAATTGGCGGAGGACGCCGATGGCTTCGGAGCTTCGCGTCTAATGACAGAGTGATATTGATTACCTGATGAATGGCCTCAGACACGTAAGACTATGCCATTAGCTGGATTATGGGCAACTTCGCTCTGAGATGGCCTAATATCGTCTCATTCCTGCCATTGTTTTCCTCATTGGCAATATTGATAGTCACGTGATTATGTCGGAGATGAGGCTGCCTTCGGATCTCAATTAGGAATCAACGAACTCAAGATTATGTCTCTTTCAACCTCTGAAGATGACGATAAGTAGCTCTGCGTTCAATTGTATCTCTCGTGGTCATGGAACCCTGCATTTAAATCCTCTAAACTTCACTCCTCCTGATCAGTTAGCAACTCAGCTGTCATTCTGCGATATCAGAAATGGAACAAAGCACTCGATGGGCAACTAATACTGGCATGGCATGTATATCTCACATGGAGAGCAACGCCAGTACACACTGCACAGACACACTCACCTTGAATCAAACAAAGTCGAGAGGACTGAAGGCCGTCAGAGTCCAAGGTCATGTACTCACGTGACCATATCCGCAAGATCGCCAGGGGAACGAATCTAGTTGCACCCAATTTCCAACAGCCAGATCGTTTCCCCTTTTCATTTGTGCCACCGTGTCTATTTGCCATTGGGCGGCCGACTCTCGCCCCTGAGGAACATCAGCTCGAGTCTTCGAGTTCATGTGGTTCATTATCATTTTATTGCTGCTGATAGCACTACATGAGAAGCTGAGACTGACCGGTGGAGTTGATGATGCGCAATCCCCACCCGCAAATCCGAAACCGACACTGACAGCTTTGCATTACATCAATTGCCCTCCGGTTGCAGGACAAGCAATTCAATTGATCTTGCAAAATTGATAACTGCAGAGTTTCAATCTCCTCAACTGCCACAATGATCACCTCGTCGCTGGTGACGTGGGGCCTGACGCTCTCTGCCATCTTCCTCTTCTGGACCCTCTCCTCGACCAGCTCGTCTCCCTTTGCGCGCAACTTCCCCCGTCTCTTCAACAAACGGATATGCCTACTAATCGCCCACCCGGATGATGAGGCCATGTTCTTCTCTCCCACGGTGCTCGCATTGACCAAACCGGAGCTGGGGAATCATGTCAAAATCCTCTGTCTGAGCAGCGGTACGCCCCATTCTCCATACAAGCCCCGTGCCCCCTGGTCAACCCCCTAACCCAATTCTCAGGAGACGCCGACGGCCTCGGGCACATCCGCAAAAAGGAACTCCAACAGAGCGCCAAACACCTGGGCGTCCGCGCCGACTCCGACGTCTTCATCGTCGACGACCCACGCCGGTTTCCGGATAGCATGACAGCCACCTGGTCCGAGAGCGACGTCTCCTCGCTGCTCGGATCCGCATTCGCCCCGGATCTCGCCTCGCAGTCGCAGCCGCAGTTGCAGTCATCCGCAGCCAGGAAACGAGCCGCTGGAACGACCGCCGCGCCGACCGCAAGCATCGACGTCCTCGTCACCTTCGACAAACATGGTATAAGCAACCATCCCAACCACCGCTCGCTGTACCACGGCGCTGTGCATTTCCTGCGTACCCTGATGAAGGATAAGGCGGGGTATACGTGCCCCGTGACGCTGTACACGCTTACCACGACGAATATCCTGCGGAAGTACATTGGGGTCTTGGATGCGCCGTGGACGATGGCGAGCGGGGCGCTGGGGTCGATTTTTGCGGGTGCGGGTGCGGCTAAGGGTGGGAAGAAGGATGATATGCCGGGGAAGCTGCTTTTCATCAGTTCGGTGGATGAGTATGTCCGCGCGCAGGCGGCTATGGTCAAGGCGCATAAGAGTCAGATGGTTTGGTTTCGCTATGGGTGGATTACGCTGGGGAGGTATATGGTTGTTAATGATTTGAGGAGGGTGAGGGTATGATTGTGTACGATGTCCACCTCCGTTGTGGGAGGCCATTTTGCATTGTATGTATTTACTTGTACATTTCTATGAATGAGAACGAGATGAACATCATCACCCTGACAAAAAACATAGGATGGGAGATACATGAGAAGTGGTATCTTTGATCTCAAGCGGAACATGGCGTACATATGGGGTATGGGTATCTGACAAGCATGGGCAGCTGAGCAATAGAAAAAAAACATGGTCCAGGTCGAAATGGATTGTACAAGTAAGGTGCCGTTAACACGAAGGTCACTCAAGCAGGAATGAGAGGACCATTTGCGGGATCAAAGACTCCCTCGCCGTCCGCTGTCCACCCGACCGGTCTCTGCGAGGGCTCCGCTTCCGCAGCATGACGTAAAGCTGCATCCCGTTCGTAAACCGCGTCCGCGTCAAGTGCGTCTTCTGGGACAGGTCTCTGTCTCACTTGGTTGACTAGCCGTTTCTCCACTCCCCGCAACAACCGGTAAAGAGCGGGCAGATGCATCATATCCTCGAATTTATCAAGGTAAGCGGCCCAGACGAAGTCGTCGTCGAGTTCCCGGGCGTCTTCGTCGAGGACCAGGCCGTTATCGACGGTCGGCCGGCGGACTGGTACCCTCCTGTGTGTGTTGAGCAGGCGATCACCCCATTGAGTTTCTCCGTGGAATTCGACGTCCCCGCCTGTGATCTGGAAGGAAACCGAGTCGGGAAGGAAGTCCTGCCACTCTTCGATCACGCGGGGAAGTAGGCGATACTCCCAGGCAGAGTTGTCGCGGCCGACCCAGCGAGGGTGTTTGAGGAGCAGTCTCGCAAGGCGTTCCATGATGATGGTCTGCTGGGCAGTGCGCATGCGGAGCACGTCGTATGCATGCACTGCCTCGGCGAATGCTCGAGACTGGAGCAGAGGCTCGACTGACGCCTTCGATGTCGATAGAGGCGGACCCAGATAGTGTTCGATGATCGCTCGGGCAGTTCGGCGTCTGCGTCGGGTTTCTTCGAGAATCGCGTAGGCTGACTCCATGAACTGCTTGAAATCGGGTAGCTTGTTCTCGTCCCACGCTGTCTTCGCCATGATGTGGCACGTCTCCATCGTGGGTTGGACGTTGAAAGGCTCCGACTTCATGGTTTGGACCATGGCCGTCAGGAACTCATATGGAACTTTCCCTTTTTCATGGAACCTGGCATCCTCACCGAAACGGGGGCGAGAGAGGACGAACGACCGCTCGAGTAGCTCTAGCCAGACTTCTTCTGGGACCGGAATGTCGTAAGAGCTGGATATGAAGCTGATTGCCCGCATGGCTCCGGCAATGTCGCTGTTATTGCCAAAGCCGTGGGCGATGGCGAACAAGAGGCGACTACTAGGATATAGAGGTGATGAACGATCGTATTGCGTGGGGCGAGGAACAGTCGAGGGGTCTCCTTGCGCCGCCAGGGCGTCCATGTCGACGTTCCAAACCGTCTTCAACACGTGCTTCATTTCTGGAACTCTTCCCACTCTGCTATTCGCCATAAACACATTCACGTAGGTCGCCTCGTCGCCCGGAGTCCCTTCTTCTGCCATC
The DNA here is from genome assembly GCA_011319215.2 of Scortechinia acanthostroma. NCBI lineage: Eukaryota > Fungi > Ascomycota > Sordariomycetes > Coronophorales > Scortechiniaceae > Scortechinia > Scortechinia acanthostroma. The sequence goes on from JAABUG020121298.1 coordinate 15,180, forward strand.
TCGTTGAAGATCTGCATGACCTCCTTGCGGACACTGCGGCTGCCAGTCCCAAAACCTGTCCATCCCAAACCTGGGTCGGCGAAGCGTCGTTTTCGGTAAGAGAACGGTGTTACTCGCAGACGATACTTCTCCCGACCAGTGTAGGCCCCATTCCAGATCTTGGCTTCCATATAGTAATTGTAGCAATGCACATCGGGGATAACATCATCCTGAATCATGGCATGCCATACATGGTCAGCCATCAGAGAATCTCCGGTAGACCGCGCACAGTCCAGGAGATGGGTGTACTCTGCCAGCCCAAGTCTGTGACCCGCCGACCGTCTGATCGAAACGATCTCGGCAAGATCGCAGGCAAACACATCAAAGATTCTGTCCAATTGCCGGTACCCTTTGAGCGCTACGACAGCTGGATGCAACGCGCGATGAATTGCACGAAAGGGATTAGTAAAGTAGGCAGGAGACAGCAAGCGAAAGACTTCTACAAAGGTACTCTCAGGTAACGATCCAACCACGACTTCAAACTTGGGATCGAGTAGTGCGTTCATGACCAGGTCCGGTTGTCCATCTCGGACAATCGAGAAGAATTCATTTTCGAGCTCTTTTGGCACTATCCTCTGTGCTTCCTCACCATGATCACCATGATCACGCTGTAACACACTGACTGTGCTCAGCGTAGATCTGATGTGAAACTTAGACAAATGCTCTTTATCCCGGTGATAACCCGGAGCTCTTTGATTCTGATTCTGATATTGATCGTGATGCTGCTCTAAATGTCCTGGATACTCTGGAACGAACGATGAATCTGGGTGGCCTGCCAGGGACCGTGTCTGGCAAAGCGTGGGCCTGGGAGCGGAGCCCGTCAGTCGGGAGGACCCATAAGGGCGACTGTAGCGGCCGATAATGGATCGAAACATAGAGAGCAGCTCACGTGAGAGGGTATAGTGCGGTGATATCAAGGCACTTTCATGGGGTTAGATTTGCAGCAATTTTTCCTGATGAAATTGGAAGATTTTAGAGACAATGAGAGATGAAAAGATAAAAGAATGATAGAAAAGGACACTCTGACACGCGACTGAGGCACTCCTTTGGTTGCAATGTGAGGGGAAAGCACGGGGTAAGGCCATAAGGCATTCCGCCCGCTCTTCTGGTTGGCTGCTGCAATCTTAGCGCGGAATCCCTGCAATTGTCTGTGCCCGCGGATTTTACTCTGGCATATCGACTCCGAACTCTCGTCCACAACCATTGCAACTACAAGCTAGCCTCTTTGTGGTGGTAGCGTTATCGTCTTACCCACTGTCTAGACATGGCCGACACCGAGGATACTGGTGCTGGATCTGTCTCCGAACCTTTGGATCTGGTCCGCCTCTCGCTCGATGAGATCGTCTTCGTGAAGCTCCGCGGCGATCGCGAGCTCAAGGGTCGTCTACACGTGAGTTGGTCGGAGTGCTGCTCGCGTCTTTGCGCAATGCTGATGGCATGGTATTCTTGCAGGCATACGATAGCCATTGCAATCTTGTGCTGGGTGATGTCGAGGAAACCATCTACGTGGTGGAGGAAGATGAGAACGAAGAGGAGACCATCCGAGTACGACTACCCATCAGATGGCCTATAGGCTTGTGACTGCGTTCAACCATGGACATGAGCTAACACGTCGGTCGCCGATACAGACAATAAAGAAGCAAGAGGAGATGCTTTTTGTACGAGGTGAGTCGAAATTCATCCATGCGTCTCGATATTCGACCGCCATACTGATCCACAACTCTTCTACTTGCAGGCGACTCGGTCGTATTGATCTCCCCACAAGCGTGATATTGCGATACATCGGACAGGAGGTTAGGGACGACACGCAGTTCACCTGATGGAATATACAGCGTTATAGGGCGATGTAGATCCCTGCTGCTATATTCTGGGTTGCAACTACACACACGAATCCAGACGATGGCCATTAGGTATCTGTTCGATATTCTGCAAACGAACAGAGCAATTGCACCATTAATCACTGAGTGAAAGTTGGAAATATAATGGCGGAGGATGTACAGGGACTTATGTCATAACCTTAACGAAGAGCCTCATGAAAGTACCGGTCACTTCATCGCTTGAATCTTTGGAAATAGATTTCGATCCACCAATAATCTGGCTAGATGAATCAACTAGAAAATATGCCTTATGACACAGCCTTCTTGAGGTACTGCGCCGTGACTCAGTCAAGGGACTCCTCGTGGTCTCCGACGCGGCGATGACTCGCTATCGATAAAGCTTCCCCGACTCCCCCCCACTGAGCGCTTCTTTCCCACCTGCCTGACTGTACTGACTCAACCACCTCGTTGTCTTCTTACCTAACACCTCACTGATTCTATATGATTAATTGCTTGCGTCTGATCTTTGCTACGTCTTGGTGAAGCCCTCACACGCTGCCTGCCTCAACATTAATAGTGGAATTATGATAATACGAATACGTGTCTGAATGCGCCACAGGCGACTTCATCTTTTACCCGATTGAACAAGTACAGCTTTCAGTATTCTCCATTAGATTTCCATTTTCTATTTTTTTTTTTTTTGCGCTTGATCTTTTCCTTTCTCAAATCCGGCCATGCCACACGGTCCCAAACTCTCTCTCGAGGAGCGGCGGCGGGGCGAGATAGTATGATACCCCAACGTTCTTATCTAGCGACAAAACTCGTGAATTCCTGCTAACAGTCCGCTGTCAAGGCCCTTAGCGAATTCGCAGAATATGCAGAGAAGCAGCAGTCGCATCGCTCGGCCCAGGTGGCCCCGAGCGATAGCGGCTACTCGACTGCGAGTGTAGCCCAAGCCCCCGAGGACCACGCGGAACTGGATATTCTTGACCAACTCACGCTATCCGATGCACCGAAGACGGCCAAGTTGAAAGACCTGCTACTCGGTACGGGTGACGAAGCGGAAGATAGTCTGCAGCTGCTGGGCAGTATCCTGCAGGCCCGGATCGACGAGGGGCATGGGGAGACCATCTTCGACCTGGGACTCGAGGATGGCGGCGAGTCCATGGGCTTCGACCTTGGGCAGTGGAATACGGCACTGCAGCGTCTGCGAGAGGCGGCGGAGGCGCTCCCGGCCCATTGTCGAATCCTGCTTACCTACAATGTTGGAGGCCCGGAGGAGTCGAAAACCAAGAATGAGCGGCTCAAGGGTGCTTGGGGCAAGATCTTGGTCCGCCAGCCTGCGGATACTGTGGAGGAGATGGCCGAGATTAGAATTGCGGTTGTTGGGAATGTGGACGCCGGAAAGAGTACCATGCTTGGAGTCCTCGTGAAGGGGAATCTCGATGACGGACGAGGCCGAGCGCGAATCAATCTCTTCCGTCATAAGCATGAGGTAGAGAGCGGCCGGACCAGCTCCGTCGGACTGGAGATCATGGGCTTTGATAGCCATGGCGAGATTGTCGGCAGCTCGCAGGGTCGCAAACTTTCTTGGGAAGAGATAGGCAAGCGATCTGCGAAGGTGATCTCCTTCTCCGATCTCGCGGGGCATGAGCGCTACTTGAGAACTACTGTCTTTGGCATGTTGAGCAGCAGCCCCAACTACTGTCTACTGATGGTTGCAGCCAACAATGGTCTGATTGGTATGAGCAAAGAGCATCTGGGTATCGCCTTGGCTCTGAATGTGCCAGTCATGGTGATTATCACCAAGATTGATATCTGCCCTCCCCAGATCCTGCAGGAGACCGTCTCTCAGTTGACCAAGATTCTCAAGTCCCCCGGCGCTCGGAAGATTCCCATATTCGTGAAGGATATGGAGGAGACCATCAACACCGCGACTCAATTCGTCAGTCAGCGCATTTGCCCCATTTTCCAAGTGTCCAATGTCACCGGTGAGAATCTGGAACTGGTACGGACATTCCTGAACATTCTTCCTCACCGGGGCCAATATAACGCGGAAGCGCCGTTTGAATTCTTGATTAATGATACCTTCTCTGTTCCTCATGTCGGAACCGTGGTGTCTGGGGTGGCCAAGTCCGGGGTGATCCATGCTGGCGATTCCGTGCTCGTGGGCCCAGATTCTCTCGGCCAGTTCACCACAACTACAATCAAGTCGATTGAACGCAAGCGGATCCAGGTGAATGCTTGCTTTGCAGGACAGTCTGGCTCGTTTGCGCTCAAGCGTGTTCGTAGGAAGGAAGTCCGTAAGGGAATGGTGGTTCTCAAGAAACTGGAGCAGCCTCCCAAGGTCTACCGAGAATTTATCGCCGAGGGTACGTCTATTATCTGGCTGTCCGTGTGTGATTCCTCCTGCTAACTTCAAAAGTTCTCATTCTTTCCCACGCTACAACAATCAAACCGAGGTATCAAGCAATGCTACACGTCGGCGCAGTGAGTCAGACTTGCTCGGTCATCGACATTGACCGCCCCTTCATACGAACCGGTGATCGAGCTCTTGTTGCCTTCCGATTCATCCAACATCCTGAGTTCTTGGCCCCTGGCGATCGAGTCTTGTTCCGGGAGGGTAAAACCAAGGGCTTGGGGATTGTCAAGAGTGTCGGATACGACCCAGATCATCCTCTTAACCCTGAAGCTAAGACCAAGTGACCATCATCGGTTTGATATGTGGATATGTGGTTCTGTCTTTATTGTTATTGTTATCGATCAGTTTGTATTTTGGTTTCATTCTCACGCCCCTGCAATCAGCCGTGCTCTTTGCTTGGGCCTACTTTGATGCATGTTGTTTTTCTTATGGCTCATACATGGGAGGTGCTCATTTAGGATAGGCTGCAATTCCTGCTGGGTTGAATTTATTGATAGTCGTCATAAGTTTTACTTCTATATTAACCTAGTATGCTTATCCTATAGAATGACGTTGAGTGCAGGCATTGCTACAAGTAGGATTACCCCCTAACCCCTTGGAGGCTATTAGAGACACATCCATGGCCTATCATGTATCACACTGTTATTAACTGTTGTCCTGTTCCACTCTGCTGTAGCGACGATATCACGTGACTGTGACGTCATGCATCCCAGCTACCGAGAGCTATGATGCCATTCTCCCAGCTGATCGTCGACGTATCTCTGGCAGTCAGCCGCATGGATCAATTGATGGTCAAAGGTAATTGATATCATCGATAAAACCAATAGCAGCACGACGGCTATGACAGCCTGTCGCTCGCTGATCCCTGTACCTTGCAACAGCCACCAACTCCGCTGACGTAGACCGTCTTATCTCAAACTGTTAACATGGTTATGCTCTATTAAAGACATCCTCCTTCAACTGATACTGGGTCAGCTTTTATGGTTAAGCATCTACCACACCTACACTCAGTCTTGGCATTTCTAGAAATATCCTAAACACTGAGTGCTACCAACCTCATCATCGATAGATAGACTGCCTGCTGGTACATCGTCCAATCATCCCAACGCTCGAAGATGGAGACTGTGCAGAAGGCCGTACGTGATGCCGCAGACGGCTTGCGAAACCTCGCTTTTGGTGAACAGACAGTCACAGAATCCGCCGCTCAACATGGCGAGGAGCCCGTCTCCGGCGTACAGGGTCGAGGAACCCCTACTGATCCATACGACGCTGGAAACCGAGATGGTGAGTTCAAGTCCCGAGTACAGTACTCTCATGACGACATGTTGTCGTTTGTGCCACCCCAGTGGCATTTCATTTTGGGCGATGCTAAACAGTGCACAGAACAAGCCGGCGCCCCCCAAACTCAAGACAACACCGCGGTGATCCCCGAGCCACTCGAATCCATTACCCCCCTCGAAGTCAAGCCCACGGACGTCAGTTCCGCCCAGAGCACCTCGGACCAGGCACCCGCGCCCGGAGCCGGACCCGGGGAGGCTGCACCTCTCCCTGTAGCGCCCGCGCCATCCTCTGCATCACATTCGCAGCCACAGACCGATCTTGAACCCGCACCCGGCAACCCAGCCGTGGACCAGCCCTCGCCCGCACAAGAGCAGTCGAATCCCACCGCAGCCACAGCAGGCACCCCCAGCACCACCGCAAGCAGCTCGAGCAGCAAAACCTCTGAACCCGAGAAACCGAAACCCGCCCCCGAACAACGAGACCAGAGTCAGACCATGCCCAAGGGTGAAGACAAGAAGGAGGACGGCGGCGTACCCGGCGGGATCGAGACCGGCCCGTCCACATCTCAGAACGCGAGCGTCGAGGCGCTAAAGGGGCCGCAGGGTCCGGCGCCTAGGGATGCGTATGAGTTTGAGAAGGAGATGGATGGGCAGCCGTCGAAGACGAAGAGTGGTTAGTATTGACTTTACCTTCCATGTTTGTGCATGCGTGAAGTTAACGGGTTTAATAGACGAAGATGCTGGTGACAAGGGGGGTGATTCGGGGAATCATCATCGGAAGATGGGACATATGAAGGAGCGGCTGGGGAGGGTGTTTAAGCATGGCAATCATTGATATCGGGATACTGAGTGAGGATTCGGTTGGGTTTGCGTTTGAGTAGCACTTCGGCTTAATGTATCGTATCGCGCTGGAGATCGTCATCGACTATTCTGAATGTCATTTATGTGCAATGTTGCTGCAGTACGCCTCGTAACAAGTCTGGAACACGCAATATAGAGTGGTATATAGTTCCATGTACATGTCAAGGTATCTACTCAAACAACATCTTCAACTCCTCAATCCTCTCCTTCCTCTTCTCGTCCTCCGATCCATCACCACCAACCCGCAAGCCCAGTGACCCCGCAATATTCATCTTCCGCTCCTGCACCTGTAACATGCGCCCCTCGATCGAGTCCTTGACAATAAACCGCGTCACAGACACGTCACGCAGCTGGCCCATCCGGTGCACACGATCAATCGCTTGAGCCTCAATCGCGAAGCTCCACCACGGATCCATCATGAAGACGTTACTGGCAGCCGTAAGATTGAGGCCGACGCCACCGGCGCGCAAGCTGATCAGTAGGACGGTGGGACTTGTGGCTGACGACTGGCCGTGGCCGTTCTTGGATGAGGTTCTCGCCCGCGGCGTGTCTGGTCCTTCGTCCTCGTCGATTTCCTCCTGGTCGAAGGTCTCTGTTTTGCTGAACTGCGCGAGGACCTCGGCTCGGGCCTTCTGCGGCATTGTCCCGTCGAGGCGGACGTGCGAGATGCCTGCTTTGGTGAGTTGCGGGCCGATCAGGTCGAGGAAGCTGGTGAATTGGGAGAAGACGACGGATTTTGTGTTTGCGGGGACGCGGCTGAGGTGGTTGAGCAGGGCGTGGATCTTCGCGGAGGTGTGTGCTGATGGCGAGAGAGGGTTGATGCGTCGGAGGGAGATCCGCGGCGCTGCCTGCTGACTGGAAGCAGGGGTGCTGCTATAGAGATCGGTCTCTGTAGGGGTCGAACTAGGCGATTGGTGACGGATCACTTCGAAGATGTCTCGTGAGGTAACCGGTGCTCGACACGAAAAGCACCGAGGCGTCACGCCTTTGTCTGTTTGGTGGCGTATATAGTCCTCCAAGCATTTCTTACATGCACTGTGCCAACAAGCTGTGACAGCGGGATCGATCATCGGCTCTTCCGAGCAAATGGGACATTCTCCGCTGGATTCGGTTTGGATCTGCCTCAGGGCATGGGTGGTGAATTTGGCGCCCGGGTCCTGCGCCTCGGCCGAATCCGCGTTTTCTATGCTGGCTGAGAAGCGGTCTATAAGCTCCTGCAGATCCATGTCGTCTTTCAGCTCATTCGCTGCATCAGCTGTCGCCGCTGCATCTTCCTCGTCTGCGACAATGGTCTTGTTACGCGTAAGGATAGGATGGCAGCAAGTCTGTCGGAGACGGAGGATCTGAGCAAAGATTGTCGAGAATGACTTTAAGAGCGTACCAGCTTCGATGTTGTCGTTGAAAGTGCGTTTGGCTCTGGTGAAAATATAGTCGTAGATTTCGCGTTCTTGCTCAGAAAGCTCTACTTCTACAATGTCGATGGTCCGTCGTGGCAGTGGCACCAAAGGCTCTCCATCGGGTGTTTTCATTGTCTTGGTCCGACGGAGAACCAAAGGCTCGAGGACAGTCTGCACGACATTGAGAGCTCGAACGTAGTCCTTAGACTCAAAGGGTACGGTGATAAACGTCTTCCAGAACGAAAAGTTGTTCCAGGGCTCAACTTGTAGAAATCGCACTAAGCTGAAGAGGTCCTCAAGGCGGTTCACAATAGGCGTTCCAGTGAGCACCCATCGATGTGTCGCCCTCAGCTCGTAACAAGCCCTTGCGGTCTTTGAGCGTCGATTCTTGATGACATGGGCTTCATCGAGGATGACGCGGAAGAAGTCCACAGAAAACAAGCCACCTTGAGTACTGGGATTAAACATTGCTAGCTGACGGGATTCCGAGAGTACAACACCGTAACTGGTAATTATAATGTTAGGCGCAGCGGGATTGCCAGCAGAACAGAGCTCTTGCAGATTGGCGGATTTGTCGGCGCCATAATACATCAGCACCTTCATCGTTCCCGATTCCGAGGCCTTCATCGCCTCGCTTTCCCACTGGGACAGAAGAGAGGTTGGAGCCACGACAAGGGTCGTGTTTGGTGCCGGTAGGACGGCACTTGAAGAGTTAGGCATCCTCACCAGCTCCGTGGAAGAGCTTGGACCTTCCCTGCTTGGGGACTCATTTCGATGCGAGTGAATGAGACTCAGCATTTCAATTGTCTTGCCTAAGCCCATTTCGTCGGCTAGGATGCCACCCAGACAACGCTGTTCCTGTGCTGGAAAGTCAAGACTCAGCTCTCCTGAGTACGGATTAACGTAGAAATGTGCCTGCCCGTCTACTGCTGGCAAATCTCTGTCATCAACATCCTTCGTTGGGAACGTGTATTCCTCCCACAAAGGATGCATTGACAATTCCCTGCCAGACTTCTTATCTTTCTCTTTCGCCAGCATCCAGTGAAGTGCTTGCCTCTGGTACTTTCGCAGGTTCAGCACAAAGCTTGACGGAGGTCGAGCCTCTGGCATGTTGAAGTCGAAAGACTGCGCCTTCTTGTATAGAGTATCAAGTTGATCTTCTTCTAGCTCCGGGGTTTCTTCATCTTCGGAGGATTCGTTCGATTTGCCTTCTTTCTTGGTCTTGTCGTATTGTTCTGCAATCTCTGCGGCACGGAGCAGCCCTTCCTTCTTGTGCTTTTTGGTCATGTCGTTGACAGTCGTCGGTTGCAGACCAATTTCATCAAAGAGCTTCACAAGTGCCACCTGGCGAAGTCGCAGCTGTTTCTCTTCGGCGCTCTCTTGCTCTTCGAATAATGCGGTTGACCGGTTGTCGTCGCTCATATTCCAAAGATTGCGAGGCAGAAATGCCTCTTTACGCAGATAGCACCACAATTGTAGATAGATCGTATCGTTGACCCGGACCCTGTCAGGCGCGAAAACGCAAATACCTTCAAATTTGCAGATCTTTTGATCGATCAAAGTTGAAACCCATTCGGCTGTTTCTCGAGGTAACCTTCCAATTTCTTGACCGGATTTGTTCGTGAATCGAGTCAGGACATCCCCCTTCTGATTGGTAATGAGCTTGCCCCCTCGGCCACGCTTGGCTACCGGCTGAGACCTCGCCCGTTCAACGTTGACATGCTCTCCATGTTTGAGTAGACCAGCGCCGCTCCTAGTAGCCCAAGCTCCGACCCCGAACGCACCAATGTATCTCGAAGATTGCAAAAGGCTGCGACGCGATGCGGGTTGGCTCGCTTTCTGATTAATCGTCGTACCGACTGTTTGGGGAATCGGTTCGTTGACAGGGGTGCGAGGAGTGGAGAGCGTTTGTTGGAAAGAGGCCAGAGGAGCACTTGGTAGACTGTTGTTCGATGACTTCCATGACCCGTCGAAGTAGATGTTGACCGCTCGCTCCAGATCATCGCCAGAGGCTTTGCGAATTTTCTCCACCGATTCCGGGGAAAGATGTTCTCCAATGATGCTAGCAAAGGTCGCAGTGTTGAAGCCACCTGAACTCTGAAATCCTTGTGTTTCGCGAACTGCCCTCTCCTGACTCGTTTGTTGCCCGTATCCGTCCGTCAGACCTTGATTAATTCGTTGATCTGGCTCAGCATGGATTGAAGTAAGGCTTTCCTGTTGGTCATCTTCCTTGGGCAAGTTATCCTTCTGAAGTTCTGAGCTTAATTCTGGGCGCTCTCCGCGAGACTCTTCGAGGATCGGAAACCGGTGGATGCCGTTGAGCTGCTGCCCTTGAATATCACTTCCCTCTGGTCCAGCAGAGGAAGTCGTAGACGCGTCGAGATTCGTGGCAACCGGTGCGGCTTCGTTAGAAGAGGGCGGGTGTGTATCCTCTTCGTCAACGAAAAATCGTCTTTTCTTTAAAGGACGTTCATTCAAATCCCCGAAATCCATTTTATAAGTCTAACGTCGATTAGGCGGTCGAGTTCATGACAAGGGGATGTTGAGACGGAACGGGAAGCCATCAAAATTGAGACGGGAGACGCGCCGAGACGGAGAGAGACGCGATGGACCGCTGGACTTCGGGCCGACGTCATTCTTTAATAAATTGATGCGAACCAAAATTTATAGGCGGCATCAATTGTCACTTTGTCGTCGATACCACCAGCATTTTCAGTATAAATTATTTGCCTTTTGCTCGGTATGTTGCGAACTCAGGGTCTGCCATCGATGAGACATTGGAAGCTGACAAGACATCCAGAAGATCCAACT
>JAABUG020121409.1:0-25772 GCA_011319215.2 Scortechinia acanthostroma
CGAATGACATGCTTCAATTCTGGCTGGAACCCTGCGGCGACACCACCTCAAATACTAGCCCAATAGACCTCATGCGCGACCGCAGTGTTGGTCTCGTGGAGGATCAGGCCCCAGCGTCGCCTAGAGCGCGGCAGAATGGTCATTCGGCCGAAAACGCGACCATCCAATCTCCCAGCAATATTCCCAGTGAGAGATTTGCCAGAGTACAGCGGTACTGGGTCACCCCAGCAAACAACACCGGGCGTCTGATGAACGCGTTGTGGCGGGATGTAGCCACCTGTTCCCTGGACAATATTCTCGGAGTGTATTCAGGGCAACCCTTCAATAGCCCGTCTGGGATATCAGGAGGTTTGAGGTACGGGCTAGATGAGGAATGCAGGCAGACTCTTCAGGCTACCTTTGGCCAGGCTCGGCTCAGCATGTCAAATGATGCTTCGATCGCTCCGGGCATGGCTGAGGCACCTTTTAACTCTCCACAAGCCTTTCCTCCAGCTGAGATCCTGGACATGGCACTTGACTTGTACTTTCGCAATTTTCAACCGCTGATACCGTTCATCCATGTCCCTACATTCTCTGCAAAGAAGACTCGTTCACCAGTGCTCTATGTCATGTGTATGATTGGTATGATCATTCTGGGTACAAAAGGAACAACGGCGTTTGTCTCCAAGAATTTCAACGTGAGTCTGGACGCCTGATCGTCGAGTGACATTGCTGAGTTTTTGTGTTTGCTAGCTGGCCCTTGACAAGATCACCGGAGAATTGGCCAAATGCGCAGTAGGGAGTGAGAACTCCGTCGGTACCGTGTCTACCATTGCCGCGGCTTTTCTTTTCCTCAATTTGGCTGCAATGACCGGGGTAGGTTCCCATTACTGAGCCGGTTGAATCGTGCTGATTCGTCCACAGGAAAAGGAGCACATTGCTAAAAGCCAAATGCTGTATATCAACCTCATGACTGTAAGTCTAGTCCTGCCTGTTTCATTATATGAAAGCGATTAATGCCGACAACCATCAGATTGCGCAAAGACATGGGCTTTTCGCTGCAGCAGAAGGACAAATTCTCGACATGAGTCTCTATGAGGCAATTCCCGATGCTGATGCAAGATGGAGAGCATGGAGCAAAGTCGAGTCCGTAAAGAGGTACGTATCCCAACTGTGGCAATGAAACCAGCTCCTGCTGACTCGCTGTGCAGACTTATCATCGGACTTTTGCTACTCGACTCCTGGTACTCGTCCTTCTTATCAACGAGCCCCATCATTGTACCAGAAGCAATACAGCTTGTTTTACCGTGTGACGGAGCAATCTTTGACGCGAAAAATGCCATGCATTGGATGCAGCTTATTCGCATTGGCAAGCGAGTTTTGATGCCGACCGTGGTTGCTCCATCAGAAAATGTCGATCTTCCAACGCTAGATAGCTCGGTCGACGATCTGTGCATGCACGGGCTGTTGGCAATGGTTCAACTCCAGCTCTGTGAGGCTTACCACCGCCTATTATCCAACCGAGCAAGTTACCCATTCGCGCCATGCCATACCTACGCTATGGACGGCCGTGCAAGATGCCTGCCAACGCTTCAGCTGCAGATAGTTCACAAATATAGCGAGGCCCTGGAAAGACTTAATCCGAATGCTGTAGTCATGTGGCACAATATGTGCATGACGCTCACGGCGGACATCCAGATATTCGAACTGGCTGCCGGTCGGTCAGGTCCTCTGCCAGGCCGGAAAGCCCTCGATGATATTGCCGTGTGGTCTCAGACACCAGCAGCCCGAAGGGCGTGTCTCCACGCGGCCCAAATATACAAAGCCATGGTCAACCGCAAAGCTTCAGATCACACCATGTTCCATTCGGTGCTCGCACTCTTCAATGCGGCGCTCGTGCTGGGACTGTATACATTTATGGCACCCCGTCCGCCAGAGACAACTGCCGGATGCATTTCTGTGGAACTCCTGGACGACGTTGACTGGCAGCAAGTGGGGCGAGAGGGTTTCACCAGCTTTATGGAACCTCGCGGTAACCATCCGTTCAGCGCTTCGGACAATTCGGCGGTCAATTTCATTCGTACTGGCGGTACATTGTACCTTCGAGGAATCCCAGTGCAAGGAGGTTATCAATCCGCGCGGCGAATACTACTTGACTACGCGGGGCTCCTGAAGGACTCTGGAAAATGGAGCGTCCGGAAGTTCTCTCACGTCCTTCACATCATGAGCGATGTCCTTTTGGACATGGAATAAGTCTCGTTGACTGCCCCTCAGGTCGTCAATTTGACTCTGCATGGGAGATATCCAGTTTACGATCACTCCGGCTATGCCTTGAGGTTTGATGCGAGGCTCCTTACGGAACTTCTCAACAGCTTTATCCGACACTTGTCCAGGAAATGAGTCAACGGTTCTGTCCAGCTGGCTGGACGACTTACGTCGTGACCCCTTCAACAGCTTTTGTTATTGCCAGCACCTTTGTTACTTCAAGATCTATTGGAGACATGTATTATGATTATGCTGTGATGACCGTTGATGACGAAGCGCTTCGCGTTTAATGGCCTCTGAAAACCTTTTTGAATTCATGTAGCGATTGACCGGCATCTGTACGTTATATTATTTCCTTGATTCCAAGGTCTTACGAATGTGAAGACAAGAGCATCACCACTGCCGAACCCGACTCCACAGCTTATCCAACTCCTCCGGCGAAGCAATGACGCTCAGCATATACATGTGCCCATCCCGGAGATACGAATCTCCCTTTGGGTCACCGGTTAACACCACCCTCGAACACCCACAATAGGGATCTCCGAACCACAATGCCTCTCCGCCTCTGTCACTCTTCGCCTCGACGTGCTGTCCCTCAGACTCAACCGACGAGGGTTGATTGGTCTCGGTATACTTGGAGACGCTCAGCCCGTTGCACCGCGCATCAGGCATGTGCCACACATCGTCCAGGACAAGCTTGTTCGGCCGAGGATCACGAGGTCCGCGCTGGACCTGTAGCTCGACCGTGCCGATACCGAGGACTCGCGACCGGCCGATCTTTCCTGGTGCGCGGCGATAGGAGGTGAAGGTGGACCGGTTTTTGGCGTAGTGGCAATTGCCGCCGACAACGATCCAGTCCCAGCAGCGGTTGTATTTGCCAGAGCCGGCGTGGGTGGTGGCCTTCTGGCGCCGATGCTGTGAGGAAGTAGGAGTTGAGGCTTGTGGATGTGAACGCGATTGTGTCTTCTTCTGGACCTTGTGGTCTCGACGACCATGCACTTCAGCCATTTCCATATTCTCAATGAAACAAAAGACAGTAGATGCCACAGGCAAGAGAATGGAATGAATGAATCAAGTCAATAACCCATTAGCGATCGACAGATGTACGAGATGCCTGCAGATGATACTCTCCTGGAGTGAGGCAATATTAATACCCATAACCCCGTGGCAAGTCCTACCACAAGGGGAATATATCCCCTGTACTCCGCAGGACCGAGCGACACGTTATCAATGATGTAACTTTAACCTTATCCACGATGAGATCTCATTGCACCGGATGATCGATATTCCAATTCGCACGGAGCGACCCATAAAATCAACTTTAGAACTCAATCTTCACAGTGAGCCATTTTGTTGACCCGGAGAGCAGCTATTTCCGCCCTTGGTTTGGCGAATATCTTTGACGTCAGGAACCGGGGATGGGGATGGGAGGGAGATAAGCTTAGGTTGGTTGGTTTTGGGGAGATTGTTTATTTGTGTACTGGATTTAATGTTGACAATATACCTTTTGAGTGGTAGGAAGGGTTCTTTTCTTGTGAGGGAGGGTTCTATCGCAGGTCCATATTCTACATATGGTACTGCAGTAGTGTATGAGTCTTCCAAATTCATTTGTATATCTATCATCGTACTGTATATATGCGCATAGGGTATAGTACCAATTCAACGCTCAAACACCAGCTTCGAAACTCACTCTGGGGGCCTAGGGCCTCACCTATAGAGAAGACCCTCAACCATCTCCGCAATAGCAAGCGAGGCAGTCAACCCCGGACTCTCAATCCCCAGTAGATTAATGAAGCCCGGAAACCCCTCCTCCTCCTGAATAACAAAGTCCTGGAACCCCTTGCCCGTGTTGACCGCGCCACCGCGGCCCAACTTAGGTCGGATGCCGCAGTAATCCAGACTGATGGCTTCCGGGTCAACGTGAGGCAAATACGCCTTGATCTCCGGCAGGGCCTGCTGCAGCCTCGCGGGACTGGGCTTCAGGTCCGTCGGATCATCCACCCACTCGACATCCGGTCCGAAGCGGATCCGGCCCGCCAGGTCCAGCGTCAGATGCGTCCCCAGCCCCCCATGGCCAGGCAGCGTAGCCGGGTAAACCAGCACGGAAGTCCGGGGAAACGAAGACGAGTACGAGAAATAGGTCCCCTTGGCGAAGTAAGGCGTGCGGTGCCGCTCAGCAGGCAGGACCATGTTATTGATCGCGCACGCCCCGTTCCCGGCGCTGTTGATGAGCGTCTCGGCCGTGATGGACGTCTGCTCCCCGTCCGCCGACACAGCCGTAATCCTGTACCCGTCCCTGCCACCATTCAGCGCCTCGATCCCCGTCACGGTCGTCAGGAACGCACAGTCCCCGCCGCGGTCCTCGAAGTCGCCCTGCAGGTACGTCATCAGCGCGTGGCTGTCGACGATGCCTGTGCTCTCGCTCTCCACGATCCCCGCGAGAGCTCGCACCTCGGGTTCGCGCGCCTGCGCCTCGGCCCGGCCGACGAGCCGCGTCGGGACGCCCAGCGTCTGCGCGAGCTTGTGTGTGCCCAGCGCGGCGGCCCATTGCTCTTCGTTCTGCGCGACGATCCATTTCTTGGTGTTGCGGTGTGGGATGCCGTGTTTTGCGCAGAGGTCGTACATCATTTGTTTGCCGCGGATGCAGAGTTGAGCTTTGAGCGAGTCTGTTCCGTAGTATATCCCCGCGTGGATGACCTGCCATTAGCCACCGCGTCAGTCAGTCCACATGCCTAAAAGTAAGACAGGAACAATCACCTCCGAGTTGCGACTACTCGTCTCCGTCCCCGCTGCATCATGCCTCTCCAAAAGAACAGTCGATGTACCCTCTCTCGACGCCAATTGCCGTGCGATTGCAAGACCTACAACGCCAGCTCCAATCACCTGCCATGATTAGTATTTTAATTAAGCTGAATGAAGGTCTTCGGGAGGGGTTTTGTGCTTACTGCATGTGTGACGTCTGCGCTGGAGACCCGCGTGCTTGAGAAGTTGCGCCGTGCGAGGAATGGCCTGGAGACAGCGATGCAAGCGCGGGTAGCCATCGCCGTGGCTGTACTGAGACTATGCTCTGATTTCTGGGTATGTGCAAAGTAATATCCACTGGCTTTTTGAAGAATTGAGAGATAAATCATGGCAGAGTCGCAATGGCCGAAGCGGAATCGGGGTGAAGGCCGATGGCCGATACCGATAAGGCCGCGATAAGACCCATTACCCGAATCATCCTCCGCAGTCCTCATTTAGTACTTAGAAGCCTTGACATATATTGCTACGCCGCTATTGTGTCAGATCTAGTTGCAGTCAACGGTGGAATCTAGGAAAGCTACCGAGGAGATCATTTGTACAAATATGCCATTTGCTATGAAAATATCGTACAACCCAGTCTATATAGTCATGTGTGATACACTCGACACACAAGCTCTAGCCCCGTTTTCCAACGGTCTTGAGCATCTCATCCAGGTGCTATAACAGTCAGCAATGTCCAAATTCATATCTGGGAAGCCGCATACCTGTTTCTGTTCTGTGGCTAATTTGCCATGGGTATCCTGTGCTTGTGTCAGAAATGAGAGGCATCTCGGGGTTAATGATCAGCTTACACTGATGATGGTCAAAATCAAAGAATAGTTATTAAACAAAAATTTCTCCCTTCTCTTTGCGTCACCACCGCTGCGACTAAGTTTGGTCAACAGGGCGTCGAATTCGGCGGTCAATCGCTTCAAACTGTTCGCAACAGGTTCGTCATCCCCAGCATCGCTGCTGAGCACTAATATCCCGTGCAGAAGTTGACCAAACCGCTGTGTAAGAAAGTGGGGTGCTGAAGATTGGGTCAAGTCGTCGCCTCCAGCTAATGACAAGGCAGAAACAGCACTCCGACCGGTGTTGGACGCCACTCGTTTCAAGGACTCCCGGTGAAGGTCCATTATAACTTGGAATCGGGGCCAAAGTTGCATATTGATTCCGTTGATGTAGGAATCGGCAACAGGCACTTTCCGCCGTTGCAGTTCGAATGCCGCTTGCTGGTTCAATCGTACACATACCAAAACCCCCAATGAGTCTGTCGAGTTCTCGATCAATTGTTTTGTTAGACCCTGCCCCAGAGCAAAGACAGGGTCGAATATCTCAACCGCTTTGCGAGAAATCTGGTGGAAGGACAACGTGGAAAACATCTCTGTCATGAAAGAATATTCAGCCGATATATTGTCCACCAGAGCCAGATTGAAGTTTCTGAAAGGGACTTCAATTCCATGGAACGTATTATCCTCTTCAGCAAGATATGCAGACAAGGCCATGTGGTTACTCGTCCGAAGTATGTCAATACGTCTCCCCAGTGAAAACGGGTCATGCGCAGCGGATCCAGAGCGACCTGAGGAGATGATATGCCCTACGGAAATTAAGCCTTGACTGCGGAAGAGCACGGGACAGACATAACCAACCTGTCTTCGGCGCGGAAGGGTCTCCCCCCAGTATGTCGTTCCTATCACTCGGATAGACTTTGATCTTTTCAAGAGCTTGCAGATAGCGAGTGAAATGAGAGAGATAGTACCAGCGCATAGTGTTAATGTATGCCTGCGTAATCTCTCCCGTAAGCTGAGGGTGAGCTCGGGAGATATAGCTGTATAGGTCCTTAAACTTGACCAAGCGTTGCTGCTGGATAATCTGAGCATTGATGTTCGGAGAACGCAATGCTCTGATCTGGGACACTAGATAGTCCCGGATCCTTTCCACTGCCTGCAACACTCGTCAGCACGGAGGGAAGTCTGGTTTCCATAAAGATACTGACCTTGTTCTTGATATCGTTCAGAAGCGGTCGCACGTCTTCAATTGCTTTTGCGCTACTGCTACCAGATACCTTGGCTTCTATACTCGTCATGCGTGCTTCGATCTCATTCAAAGCTTTGACCCAATTCTCGTCAATGGGTCCCTCGGCAATCAGTCGAACAGCTCTCGGTGAGATACTGATTTCCTCAACGGCAGGTCCAAGAAGCTGCTCTACTTTGCGCCTGTTCTCCAGCATCGCATTCAACTGTACAGACCGAGTCTGAAGAGACTCTATTTCAGCCGAAACAGCACCAAGTTCACTTTGAAAGTCACTCAGATACATCTCAACCGATTTTGAGACATCATCACAGCTTGTGATGGCAGTATGTAACTCCTGATATTTATCTCTTTCCTTTTCGAATTGCTGGAGCGTCTGTGCACTGACATCGGCAGAGGTAGCTCTCCGTGGCTCGCCTACCTGGGATACGAAGTCTTCAAGACTAAGGTCTCTGAAGTCTATCGACTCAACCAGGTGCAACGGCTTTGCTTGAGGGGCTGACGTCTTCCGACACACATTTGTCTCTACGTCACCCTTCTGTTTTCCAATAATGTCCTTCAGTACCTCGAGCGGATCAGCTACGTCAGAAGGACGGGACCTTGCAGCGCCTTGTTTGAGAACCGAGCCATTGACTCCGCGGGCGGTTGCCGGTAGAGAGGTGGTCGAGTCACTTGGTGTCAGCAAAACCGATAATGAGGAGCCTTGCCGGTTCTGACTCGGACGATTGTTCGGTGGAGCAGGCGACAGGAGGGAGGAAGACCTTCGGGGAGCTGGTGAATTGCTGCGACTATCGAAAGGGCCACCGGAGGGGGTAGAATGGCCTGATATGCGATCAAGCCACATCTTGAGAAGCGGGCACGGGAGAGCGTGCGGATATTGAGAAGCTCACAGCCCTCATTGAAGTCGAGCGAATGTTGTCTGCGGAGTTATAGATCTGTGCCTGACAAGCTCTCCGCACTGGAGGCATGCAATGCAATTGATTCCTGATATCTTCAGCAACTCAGTCAAATCAGAAACGACAGCTTATCCACATAGAGGCGTATCTCAATGGTCTCTCCAAGATTAGAGGACTGACATGCACAGCATACTGCACCGTCTGTATCTGGCTTCCTATCACCAGCTGTTTATGGACAGGTCGAGATGCTACATTTGGGGACACAGACCAGAAGTGCAGCCTTGCCGAGGCTAAGCCTCATTAGGGACTAGCGACACAGAAAACCCCGCCACAACACAACTGCCTTTTTTTTTCGCAGGCGATTTGTCGATTCTTTTCGCCCGCTCCTCCACCGTCTCCTCTAAACCCTCCCGAAGAAACTTTTCCTTCTTCCCTTTCTTCTCTCCTATCCTCCTCTATCTTAAAAAGAAAAACAAATCAGGTTTCGTCCTGTTCTACTCTCATTAACCCTCCATCCTCATTCACCCTTATACACAATCACCATGGCTGACGAGGTATGACTAAGTCTTGATTCACTGAGTACTTCCTGCGCTGCTATTGAGGCAGCCCCGCATCCATGCACATGTCCCCTCTTCTGCTTCATACCTCAACTATGGAGCGGCCAAGCAACAACTGATTTCAACTGCCATCTTATTGAAACTGGACAATATCACTGACACTCTTTCCTTTTCAGCATGAGACCTTCGAGTCCGCCGACGCTGGTGCGTCTGCGACCTTCCCCATGCAGTGCTCCGCTCTGAGAAAGAACGGTCACGTTGTCATCAAGGGCCGCCCCTGCAAGATCGTTGATATGTCTACCTCCAAGACTGGCAAGCACGGTCACGCCAAGGTTCACATCGTCGCCATCGACATCTTCACCGGCAAGAAGCTGGAAGATCTCTCCCCCTCCACCCACAACATGGACGTTCCCAACGTCACCCGTCGTGAATACCAGCTCGTAAGTCGACCTGCCAAGGCCAAGTCGGTCTTCGCCTCTGGATGACTTACTGATTTTGCTTCACAGCTTGATGTCACTGACGATGGTTTCCTCTCTCTCATGGACGAGAACGGTGCCACCAAGGACGATGTCAAGGTCCCTGAGGGCGAGATTGGTGACAAGATCAACAAGATGTTCAACGAGGAGGGCAAGGACTGCAGTAAGTGGCCTGCATTGCGTCTTGAGTCTTGAACTTGTATTAACATGGAATACTCTAGACGTCACCATCCTCACTGCCATGGGCGAACAGGCCTGCATGGATGTCAAGGAGGCTCCCAAATAAATGATCCCAACACTTGGACCTCTTCTTGCTCCGTCGGCCATTGTGTCTCCAAGGGTATCCTTTTTATGTATGTGCTTTAGTTCATGGATGATGCGACGTTTTGGGCGATTCATGGCATGTCTGTTGCTTGACTTATGTCCGCCAATATAGCCTTGGATGTACGCTGCACTGCACCAGCAAAAGGAATTGCTTTAAGTTGACAGCATCACGTGCCCACTGCCAGGAAGCGGTCCTACACTTACGATAGTTTGACGATCAAAAAATTTACATGCCTAATTAGGACAATCTTTTTCGTATCGTAGCTTACGGTAGCTCTCTGTAATTTCTCTTTTCGGGTTTCAATGAACTGTAGGTGGACATTCTTTACCAGAAAAGTTATTCAGAATTTCTGGGTCGTCGAATTAAATGGTTATGACCAGGAACAAGATATGAGGTGTCAAAAATTCTTTTCTGGTACTGGTAGAGCACCTATGGACCGAACCACACCTGAGGATTTCTCCCTCTACTCTTCCACCCCACAGACCATTCAAGAATGAACACAGCCGCCCTGGATGGAGTACACCACCCGAGGGGTCTGTGGGCAGGACGGGTGCCGTGAGACTCGATATTATCTAGACAACGGTCTCTGGTTTTGCAGGCGGGGTCATCAGCAGGAGGTACGTCAACCCCGCCTTCTTCAGCGCATCACGCGAAAGCTTTCTAAGTTCTGTTGATTAATTTTTCCTGCAGGGTTTACAAGTGGAGGAAGATCCCGACGACTTTGGTACGCAGGGCAAGACAAGTCGTGTAAAGAAGGCTGTGGCTGAAAAGGGCCATAAGAGTAAGCATCCGATAACCATGTCTGAGAAGATTGTACCCTTGCTAAGAGTGTGATAGCGTATCGTGGTCGACAGGCGTACAGCCTTTTCTTGCAGATTTATCAATTGATTCTATGGAAACAATGCCACGCCTTGGTTCAAGGACGGGGCTTTCCAGCGCAGCTTGAGGTAAGTGGAAGCCACCATCCTGATAACAGTGTCTGACTGTTGATTTATTCAGGGTGTCGTCCGAGATCTTTGGGCCCTTCGTTTGGAAACTCTGTCGGAGCGACTCAATGACCCTGCTGAGGATGATCCAGAACCTGAACTTTTCAGTTCGCAGCCTGCCACAGCGCTTGATGAGTCCGAGAGACCATTCAAGCTCAGTGGGAGAGCGGTCCAATGGCCCAGACTGATTGACACAATCGGGCTGTGTTACTTGGGCTGCCTGCTCATGAGGCTTCCAGTCACTATTGGAGAATTTCATCGGTAATATTCTTTACAGTCGATACGAACGAGAATGAACATCTGACTCTGAGACTCTTTCCAGGATGCTCATGCGAGAAGAAATTCCTTTCATCAGGGTCCTCAGATCAATCCCACGGGAGATGAGGGATAAATTGCCCCAAGAGTACATCTCTCTCTTGGAGACTACTGTAAGCTCACCTTCATGACACCGATTCTACCAGTACTAAACCTGGGTAGAGACTGATAAAGGCTGAGCACCTTCACAAAGCGACTTTGGAGCTATCGCTCTTGTATCACATCAAGTTTGGCGTTCAATTCCCGGCTTTAAACACCCCGGCCGTGTTATATCGCTATATCAAACGTCTCGCGCTCCCAGGTACGAGCTGTTCACGCTTGAGATTTCTCAGTTCGCAATCTTCTAACGTTCATGCAGTCGAGGTATATCCCGCTGTTAAACGGCTACAAAGTCTCGTGGGCTTCACATTTGAGTTTCCAACGAGCGTCTCGGGTAGAAGTCGGCCTCTTCACCTGCCTGAAGTGCAACTTATTACGCTTATTGTCATTTCTACCAAGTTGTTCTTTCCATTTGACGACATCAAGAGGTACCCCGTATCCACACGGGAACCCAGCGCACAGGTGCTCGACTGGAAGCTATGGGCACAAGTCCAAAGACACTTTGATAGACGAGAAACGGCTGGGGGCAAGATCGGAAAGGGAAATGAGATACTCGTCACCGAGAAAGACGTCTTCAGCATGACTCCGGCCCAGTTGGATGAATACATGGACTGGTACGAGACCAGTTGGCTCGATCACAGCAGAGGTAAAGGGCCCTTGCAACTCCGTCCTGCGAGGTTTAACGAACGCTAACCCGCAGAAGTCTTGAATCCTTTAGCAGAGTTCTTCCCGATTGGTCCGACAGCCCTGGAAGGGCAGGCTGTTAGCGACTCCACAGAAGGAGATGACGAAGCTATGCATGCGATGCTACAGACAGTTACGAGCCAACTGAAACCAAGAAAAGCTATTTCTGATCCCAAGGCCGACGTGGCTCGCCCGGGTTCATCATATCCACGTTACCGAACTGAATCTGATCTGCCAGAGACGGCAAGGTCCTTCTACGAAACTGCTGCTAAAGTAGGAGGGGTCTCTTTGTCCACACTCGTTAGAGCTGTATCGCAGACTGAGACCAAAATCTCTCGGTGGTTGGACGATAGGAGGAGGCTTGAGCATCATGGAGATGCTACGGAGATGGACGTGACTGATGAAGAGGACACGGATGATATGGAAGCCATGGAGGATGAGGATATGTCTGGTTTGAGTGACGAGTCCTGACTCGAGATATGCTAGATAGCAATTCCTAGCTAAGTGTAAGTCATATTCTGCCTCAAGCACTTAATGGAAAGAGAGTGTTCCGTTCCCTGAAGCAAGACGATCAATAAGTTCAGCTACAACAAATGAGTCTGACTGAACATAAGATGTGCATCCAGCAACGTAGGCGGGTTCTCGGCAGGTAATGTATGTAGTTGGACGCTGGATGTATGGAAATTGCGGAGAGAACCCAAAACGGGAAAGTGGCACCTGCTTACGGGCGCGGCGGCGGCTACCAATGGTGATGACGAAATCGGCATTAGGGCTTAGGGTATCACGAGTCGTTCCACCAGACTAAGCGAGAAATCCTCAAATTGACATTGCCTCCTACGAACGAGTGTACAGCGATCGTCAGCCAGCAACAACGAAAAATCGCAACCAGTACGTACAGCATCATGTTCTCCTACGCTATATATTTGATCTATGGACTGCCAGCTAACATAATCTTTTTTCTGCGATTTTCCAGTGCAGATGTAGGTCTTCCTGAGCCCTTCGGACCAACCGAGTACCCATTTGCCCAACTTCATCCCATCCATCGGCACGATCTACGCGGACCATCGAGAAAACCAGAGAACCATGACTGACAAGTTTCGATCAATAGTTTCGTCAAGACCCTGACGGGTAAGACCATCACCCTCGACGTCGAGTCGAGCGACACCATCGACAACGTCAAGGCCAAGATCCAGGACAAGGAGGGTATCCCCCCTGACCAGCAGCGCCTGATCTTCGCTGGTAAGCAGCTTGAGGATGGCCGCACCCTGAGCGACTACAACATCCAGAAGGTACGCGAATTTTCTATCGGGCGACGCTTGGGTTTTTCATTATGCGCATGGGGTATCGTCGGATGATGCGGATTTCGCTGGATTTCTCCGGGTTCCTCCGGCAAGGACGGCTTCGCTAGGAGAAGGACTGGATTGTTATGGCGGATATATGGCTATTGAGAAGGATATGTTGGGCTGACTGGATGCTTTTGCAAACATTTAGGAGTCCACTCTCCACCTCGTCCTCCGTCTGCGTGGTGGTATCATTGAGCCCTCCCTCAAGGCTCTCGCTTCCAAGTACAACTGCGAGAAGTCCATCTGCCGCAAGTGCTACGTACGTCTTTTCCGATCGCTCGACCCGATATACAGGAACTCTCGCCTGGAAGTCTTTACTAACTTGACCCCGGATAGGCCCGTCTTCCTCCCCGTGCCACCAACTGCCGTAAGAAGAAGTGCGGTCACACCAACCAGCTGCGCCCCAAGAAGAAGCTCAAGTAAACGATTTCTATCTTGTTACGGTTTTTCTCTGTTGCTGGGGGAAAGAGATGCTCGGAGCTATGACGTGATTGCTGCATGGGAGGGTTTTAAAGGCGTTGGAATGATGAAACATTATAGCCGAAGTCACATATTTTAGTTGACCCCTCTCGAAGAAGTTGCGCAATCGAACATCTGTAAAATTCAATTTGCTCTCTCAACCGGGAATACGAGTACAGATTTAGTTCAAGAAACCATGCAGAGATTGAGGTACAGAAACACTGGGTGAATGACGTTGTGCTGCCTGAGCCGACATCGTACCTCAAAAGACACCGGATAATCATTGTAAATCGAACACATTCGGCCCTCTCAGAACATCCGTCGCTCGTCATGGTCCTCATCATCGTGGTCCTTGTTCTTCTTGGAAACGGGGCTTCCATGCCTGCACCTCGTCAGTAAAAGATCAGTTGATCCAAAGAACCCACTTACGCAAAGAACAAAATCTTGATAGCAATTGCAAAACCCGCATGAAGAACAATAACCAAGATCAAGAGGATCTTGCTTGTCTTCGCATCCGTAGCACTCAGAACGGGGTACAAGTTCCTCAGCAAGAAGAAGACCGTCCAGCCAAAGCCAACACCCACAAGCGCCCAGTTAAGCGCCGTGAGCGGGCTCCAGCTCACCAGCGCAACAGCGATCCAAACCAGATTCGAATAACCATACAACGCCCAGCACTCGATCAAGTCCGCGGTGGAGCTACCGAACCAGCGCAACGCACCCCACAGCGCGATGGGGATGATGCCCGTGTACCCGTACACCAGCCCCGCGGCACCAGACAGTAAAGTGAAATCGTACTCGAAGTGCTTCGCGTCCTTGTTGGAGAGCCATTGCGAGATTGTGCCGGTTAGGAAGAGGATGACGACTACTGTTGTTGCGATCCAGAACGGGCCGTATAGGTCGGCGTTGCCTTCTAGGACATCGAGGAAGTTGGTGCGTGGGTACAGTGCTGACACGCAGCGCCGGAGGACCTCGTTTGTGTCGACGTCGAAGAACTGCGAGTAGTAGTGGATGGACCACCAGGCGTGTTTGGAGGGCGTGCCGTCGCGGCCGCGGGAGGTGCCTGCGCCGAGGAAAGGAGTGGAATCTTGCGGGGCTTTTGCGTTTCGGGGGTCGTTTTCAAAGTCTGTTGATTGAAGATATGGCATTAGTGGTTGAAAGGTGGAAGAGTAGAGTCCCGTGCGAGTTCGCCTTACTGGATGGGTGGAATTCGAGGTCTTCCTGGAGGTCGGTATGACCGAGGTCGCCCTAGAGCAACGTTAGACCAAGTATTCCCTAAGGTATGAGCATTGAAACCAAGTATTTACCTCAGCATCAACATCTACAACCACATCATAGCCCCGGTTCGCCATATCAGCTTCCTGTTCTTATAAAATGAACTGTTGTTGATCACGAAGGGAGAGGTGCAGGAAATTAGAGTACACATCAGCTGTCACGGCGCTGTTGATACGCCACACACCAGCCACCAGCTACTGTGGAGACACCTACGTATGCGAACTGCTAAAATGCCGACAACCATGCAACCTATAGCGTAGCCTTGACGTTGATTTATTAAGCAAGATTATTTTGATAATGGTACTATTGTACATACTCGCACATCTTCAAGGTATTGACGGTCTTCAAGGTCGCCTCACATCTGCCCATAGTGAAGCCAATCAAATCGAAATGAAAGCAGACCACCTGCGGAAAGTCGTTTTCAATCCAGCGAAATACGACCACAGGGGCATATCGAGCCCTTTCTTTCGGATCCAGATAGAGACGGCTCCAATAAAGATGGCAACTGCCACCGACCCAATCGTCCTCCTGTGATACCACAAGAAAGCGAGGGCCTTTTCTCTTAGTTCCTCGTTATGCAGCTGTCGTATTTGTTTCTCGAGCAGTCGTATCGCTTCGTCTCTGGTTTGCTTCTTGAATGGATCCCGTGAAGACTTGAGCACACTGTGCTCAGAGATCCTCTTCCAAGCCCGAAAAGGCAAACGCTCCGGGGGGTAGTCGTTGAACAGTTGCATAGCGCTCGATATGAGACTATCCAGATCGAGAGGCTGTGGTAGTTTTGAGAGAGTAAAGTGCAACATCTCAGGTTCGTCTGCAGGAATCTCCAGCAGCTCCTTCTTGCGTGAGAGTATGATCGCTGCGAAGAGGTAGATAGAAACGACGGGCTCCGTAGCCAAGAGGAAATCAAACAGCCGTGCGATGTCGCTGTACTCCTGGATATCATGGGCATACAGTGTAAGTGTTGCTGCAAGGGCAAAGAATGGTTTTATCCCTCCGAGGTGCTCCCGCAAGGCCGGATCAGCTTTCTCGATAATCGCCGGAATAAGCTGCAAATGCTTCAGCGCAGGGGAGAGAGATGGCAGCATATAGTCCCTAATTCGGAATAAGGAGATATTGGTCACAGCTGGGACAGCGTCCTTTTCACCAAGTACCAGAAGTAGTACTTGCACAATATCATGGTACCCCTGGAAGTAACAAAGCATCGGGTACTTCCGGAGTGCTCTCCTGATGAGAATTGACAATTCGTCCTTCTTCAGCAACAGTTCATCCTCGGGGCCTAGAAATATGTTCAGCCAAAGATAGCGAGAATTTGCAGGTCCTGAGTTGTACATTGAGGATAGTACACAAATGAACGGTTTACGTCTAGTTGGACCTGGTCTTCATCTCCATGCGGAGGCAGGTTTTCCCAAGATGCGAAGTCTGGGTCTTGTACATCTCTGTCGCTTCGAAGAAGAATGGGCCCTAGTTCGATGTTACCAAGATGATTTCTATCTGTTCGCCAGCAACTTACAGGCTGATCGCCTGAGGTCATCGCTTAGAAGGCCGCCCTCCGAGGTCGCAAAGGAGACGAGTGCATCGAAATCGCGTAAATCGCATGCTTTTCGAATAGCTTCCTCTTTCTCGGACCGACGAGCGATGTCCTCGCTGTCTGCGTCCAACGAGTTTGCTGGGGGATCGTTTCTGGGTATTTCTTGCTTTTCGTCCAGGGCCCCTTCTGGCACTGTAGTGAAAGAGTCATCCATTTTGGCAAAGGGATGGACGATAGCTCGCTCCTTAACACGAGGCACAAATCTCGTCTATCAACAGATTGAGTCAGGCTGTGGCATCAAATGTCTGCCAAGAGAAGAAAGGTCCTCCCTTTTTGCGTGGTGTGCTGCCTGGACGATTAAGACAGGCTGGTTATTACGCAATACAGATGAGCCTCCTGAATAGTAAACGAAACATTGCCATGAGGATATTTACTTTGGTAACTCTGGTCAACACCAAGCGATCTGTCTATGAAATGATGAACAGTAATAAGGGCGCATAAGCAATCAATGTAGGAGCAATGTTCCTAAGTGGATGCGCACAGCCAGAAATGGCAAATCTTCCGGCCTCAGGCCACCATCACCGGACGTCCCGTGATTTGATTGAACCATCCACCGCCCAAAGAAGGAAGGGGAACAGTGACATAGCTTATTGCGAGCTTTGATGAGAGTAGAACGTCAATCTGCTCTGAATCGTCCATCTAAGAAGATATTGGCATCGATTCTGGTCGACATTATCTTGAGTTGGAACCTGGCTCAGTTGTGGAGAGCAGAAACGCCGGGTCCTCCGTACAAGCCACAATAGTGGTGCGACTACAAGGAGGGGCATAGAACAAGATACTGATTATTCTTCGGCAAATTAATAGTGGCAATTGAATTGCTGCGAGTATCGTCTGAGTCACAGTTGCAGTCCCTTCGAAGCTCTTTCATCAAATCTTCTGGTCGATTTCATTGTCATCGTCCTCCCTTAGGGTCCGAAAGTAAAAGTGGAGGTGTTATTGATGAACACCTATAGTTTTGCTATACTGTAAGTGTTTTCCCTGTCGCTTCATGCCCCTCCTCACCTCGCTGAAAGCTTCCTGACCTGTCGCTCAGATAAATAGTCTATGCGGGCAGCTGCATGGCGATGATTATTCTGCCATATGACCAAAGTTATCTGCTTACTCCACAAGCTGCGGAAGTGCCATACTGTGACGGCTCCTAAGTTCCCCTAGCGGACTCAAAATGGGACCAGGCACTGAGACTACTTTGGCTCGTGAACAAAGGCACATACTTGACTTCTAAATTCTGTGCAGACTTAGCTTTCCGAGGAGGTCTTCCATTCGCCTCCATATTATTGTCAGCATTGTTGTCATTGGAGATTTTGTCGAGTCACCATGTCCCTTCCACTGTTTGATCAAGGGTTTGATGCTCCTGGCAAGCGACAGGATATGGATCAAATGGATATAGAGCAAGAAGGGCGATCAACTGCGAAATCCATGGTTGGGTTGCTCTCTCAGACACTGGTCTCCAGCCCGATCATCCAATGGATTCTGCCAGCGCGCTTGAGAAGCAAGCACCAAAACGATGTTGTCTTTGTTGGCGAAAGGCACATACAAATCAAAGAAGCTCTATCAGGCGTCCACTTGGAAGACGTCA
Organism: Scortechinia acanthostroma; assembly: GCA_011319215.2. Classification (NCBI taxonomy): domain Eukaryota; kingdom Fungi; phylum Ascomycota; class Sordariomycetes; order Coronophorales; family Scortechiniaceae; genus Scortechinia; species Scortechinia acanthostroma. Next base: position 17,633 of record JAABUG020121409.1, read on the forward strand.
ATTCAAAATCTGATTTCGATGCCTACATCATGGCAGCGAAGGTCATCAATGTGAGCACAGAATTACCTTGGGAGGCCCAGATGAAGCTGGCAGCCAGCAAAGCAGCTGTCACGGATCCTGGATCGCGGCGAGAGCTCCCACCACAAATACTGGTTCTCAGTCTTGCGTCGAGGGAACTAGTCTTCCTTTATTTTTCGTCAACGAGTGGCCACTTCATTCACCATCATCGACCCCTACCAAATGATGTCAGTACATTCGAGAGATTTGGCCGGAACATCGCGGTGGAGCCCCGGTAAGTCTTATCTCCATACTTGCAACCACCCATCTAATGATTCAACAGGTCCCGTGCGGTAGCAGTTAGCGCTTCGGCCGATTATTTTGGAGTGTTCATGTTGAAGAAGCCGCCAGTTCTCCAGTCACAGATGGCTTCTGGCCAATTGGATCCGATCACAGAGGTATGCTTCTCAATCCAGCGCTCGATAGTGTCCCAGATACTCACTGCAGCACCACTTCTATAGGAACGCTTCTTCCGTGTAGAAGGCGACATCCTGTTCATGGAGTTTTTGTACCCGAAACCCGAAGATGGTGACAAAATCATCCTGCTGCTCTTGGTTTCGCAGGATCAAGTGACGCAAGCTATCTGCTATGAATGGCATGCAGACGAGACGATACGACAAGTGTCCCCAAGAATTACAAAGAGGTTTCTTCCACCTGAAGACACGTTACCCACGATGTTAATTCCATTAACCAAGACGTCCTCCTTTATGCTAATTACAACGACATCGATGGCTGTCTACAAGAATAGGCTTGACCCACGAAGACAGGCCAGTCGGTACCCTCTCCCTGTTGTCGACCGCGAATCTCAAAAAGCACCCCTTTGGACGCGCTGGGCAAGGCCATTGCGCAATTGGTCATATAACCAGAGACACGACGATATTTACATTTGCCGTGAGGATGGAAGAGTCTTTTACCTGGGCATCGGCAACGAAGGTGAACTGGAAAATCAGGCACATCTAGGGCAACTATGCTGCGACGTCGATGCTGCGTTTGATATCCTCGATATTGGTCATGAGGGTGGGGACCTTCTTTTGGCCGCTGGAACGACGGGAGACGGCGGCCTTTTCGTTCAAAAGGCTCGCGACCAACCTCGATGTGTCCAGAAATTCATCAACTGGTCCCCAGTTACGGATTCCGTCATTGTGAGCTCTGACCAAGATTCATCAGCCTCAGACACTGCCAGAGACCGATTATTCGTGTGCTCTGCATCCTCCTATGCGCGAGGTGCAATAGTCGAACTTCGGCACGGCTTGGAGGCACAGATCGGCTTGGTCGTCGCTCTGGAAGAGTTGTCAAGCACGAGGGATATTTGGACAATGTCGGATGACTTAAATGGAGGTGTTTATATATTAATCTCCGATCCCGTCTCCTCTGTTCTTCTGTATCTGTCTGCGGACTTCGGTGAAGAGATGTCTGCCATAGACGAAGCAGATTCCGGGCTGGACTTTAGTGCCCAGACATTGGCAGCTGGATGCACCAGCTCCGGAGTGCTCATCCAAGTTACTGAGAAGGCGATTCTTCTCGGTACAGCGAATGAGTCCACTTTGAGGTCTCGCTTTGAGTTTGACGCTGACCAAAGTGTTGCCGTTGCTGTGGTCCACAGCCCGACATCACTAATTGTGTCTGCTGTGCGAACACAACATGAGATGCACCTCTCTCTCAGGAGGATTACCATTTCCCAGGACCAGCTTCACTTACCCGAGATTGGTCAGCCCTTACAATTGCCCTATGAACCCGTTTGCATTCTCGTCGAGGTCTTGGGCACCTTTTGTCTCATATTCGTTGGCACAGGCAATGGGAAAGTCTTGATCTACAGCTTCAAAGACTCAACCACGCTTCTGTCAGAAGTCTCCGTTGAGGTGGAAAATGGAGAGGATCTATCGAAAGCTATCGAAAGTCTTGCTGTGATCGCCATCGACACTGATGGGCCTTCCCAGAAGTACACAATACTCTGCGGATTAAGAAGTGGTATTCTGGTCCCGTTTGAGATGACATTAGGCCATGGTAACAAGGAATATGCAGTTGGTATGCTGAATCTGACATTGAATCTCAGAGCTTCGCTGATAGGCGTATTTTTTTAGAGGTCAGACAAGGGAGTCCGCGCCGAATCGGGAATACTTCTGTCAGGATACAAAGCAGGGGACACTTCGCTTTGTTGACCTGCGGACGTGGGTTCTGGCAGGCGTCGTGTCCACGGAAAGACGGCGTATTCGACCCTAACCTTCATTTGCAGAGGATATGGGTCACTGATCAAAATAACGTAAGACTACATTTCCATCTGCAAATTTCACTGCTTCGCCTGACTTTGTTGTAGCCTGCATATCATCCAGGCAACGTCCACAGTTTCGCCATGGCAAAGATCATTGATCCGAACATTGATGGCGAATCCGACACCTTGTTCTGCATCGCCGACGGTCAGCTTTTGATTTGCACGCTGGATCACGCAGCGAAGACAGTTCCTCGAAGGATCGATCTACCAGGAAGCGCGAGCAAGCTAGCTTATTCCAACTATCTGAGAAGCCTGATTGTCGTGTACACTCGGACTGAACTCGATACCGAATCTGATCCAATCAGAAGACTGACTCGGCCTTTCATTGAGTTCGTGGACCCGGATACGCAACACGGTGTCTCAAAAGCCGTTGACGTACCTGAGGACGATTATGCGGCTTGGAGACCTCACGGAGCGGCTGGAGAAAAAATCAGTTGTGTCTTGGAATGGACACCTAAGAAAGGCGATGAAGAATACCACTTCATTGTCATTGGAACAGCTAGAAAACAGCAGCCAGAAAAGGGACGAATCATTTTCCTACAAGCGTCCCGCAGCTCGTCCGACTCCTCTAGGATTGAATGCTCCGTGAAATATATCCACAAATTTGAGAATCCTGTCTACGCGATTGCTCCATACGGTGATTTCACATTGATGGTCTCGACGGGTCGTGAGATCGTACCATTAGAGCCCAAGCTGTCACAGACGCGTCGGGTTCGAGCAGCGAGGTACCCAATGCTTTCCCCAGCGATTTCCCTGAGCTGCCATGAACCTTACGTATACATGTCGACATCGAGGGAGTCGCTGATGGTGCTCAAATCATCCGAAGACAAGTTATTGCTCCATGCCTACGATCGTCAGAAGCATGACGGACTCTCACACATCCACATTGGTGGGGAGTCTAATTTGACGATCTCCAGTAGCAGAGGCGGCAGAGTCAGCGTACTCTCCGAGGACGGTATTACGGACAACGACAAGATGATGCCGGTTGCGCTCTGCGAAGCACATCTTCCCTCATCCGTGATGAAGCTCAGCTCAGGATCTAAACCGTCCCCATTCTCACCCTCATCCCACGTGTACTATGGCACTGCCATGAATGGAATAGCATACCGGTTCTTAACCCTAAAGGAGAAAGAGTGGCGCTTACTACGTCTGCTTCAGAACCTCTGTATCAGAGACCCAATACTATGCCCTTTCACTCCCAAGAGAAAACGAAGACGCAACCCGGTGACGAATGGTGTCGCAGAGCCCCAGCCCTCACACATGCATATCGACGGTGACATACTGAGTCGCCTCGTGATGCGTGGTACGGATTATCTGACGAAAATGTTGACGGCCCAGGACTTTGAAGACGCAGCCTCCCCAGAAAACGGCACTGCTCAAGCCACCCTGGAGCGATTCACTGAACTGTCCAACGATCTGCTGGGAGAATCCCCCGATCAAATCGAAAAGGTCACGAGATGGTTGGAGAAGGCCCTTCACGTGGAGTTCTAAATTGGACAGAGCTTCAAAGTATGAGAGACGACAGTTCAATGCATGCAGCTACGGTCTCTCTTGCATTGTTGGAAGAGAGCGCTAGACATCGCCTCGTGTATTAGTAGCAATGAACGCATCCTGCCATAGATAGATTCGAACAAAGCACCTTTAGAAAAGAAAGTTCTGAGTGAATCAATCGTATTAGTCTTACATAAAGGGAATTCGAACTTTCAGAGACAGAGCATTCTCTGCTAGCTGTCAGCCTGTCATTGACGGTGGCGAGTAGCCATGCCCATGTCGTGCTACCAACTGGCGGCGATTCGGCTCACATAACGGGAAGTCCCCACCAAACCAACCCAAAATTCTTATTTCTCCAAGAGCACCGACCGCCAAGTCTTATCAACCACCAGAAGAGGGGGGAAAAAAGTGGTTCTCTGTACCTTTCTCACCGTCTCTCTTTTTCATTCCTATATTTGAGGAGATTTCAGGCTGGCCTTTTATTTTTGCCGCCGCTCCTCTTAATCAGTTTCTATCGGTTCCGCGGATCGCAGCCCGGATACTTCGATATTGTTCGTGTGCCCGCCACAGCTCGTTTACGATTATTGCAACAAAGAAAATCGCCTCTATACTAACTTTTAAGATATCTAGGTGATTTTTATCGATTCGATACGTTCACTACACCGATCGCTCTATCATTACAACCTAGGAAATGGCGCCAAAGAAGAAGGGAAACAAAAAGCAGGATGACGACTGGGAGGCCGAGCTGGGAGAAAGTATCGCCCCCGTCAGCGAGCAGCCTCAGGAGGAGACTCCTGCGGACGGCGCTCCCGAAGACGATGGCATGAGCGGCGGTCTCCTCGCCGCTCTACGAAAGAACAAGAACAAGAAGGCCAAGAAGGGGAAGCCGGTGAACGATTTCGTCGAGGGCGAGGATGCGACAGAGGTGGCGAATGGGGATGCAGATTTCTCCAGCAAGCAGCCCGAGGAAGGGACATTCGACGAGGAGGACGTTTTCGCCGGAAAGAAGGGCCAGAAGGCTGCTAAGGCTACACCTCCGCCACCGGCTGAACCTGAAGGCGAGGGCGAGTTCCGCGTGAAAAGTAAGAAGGAGAAGGAGAGGGAAAAGAAGGAGAGAGAGAAGCAGCGTAAGAGGGAACAGGTATGTCTTGTGTTTGGTGCACTATTGTCCCCTACAAGGCGTGTGAGAACGGTGCTGATGTATGATATCTGTATAGGCCGCAAAGAAGAAGACCGAGCCCAAGGCCGAGCCTGCCAAGGCTGAGAAGAAAGAGGAGGCAGCGCCCGCCGCTGCCGCTCCCGCTCCTACACCTGCTGCGGCCGCTCCTGAGGCACCTGGCAAGAAGAAGAAGCTCCCGGCCCATCTGGCCGCTCTTCAGAAGCAGCAGGAACTTCTCCGGAAACAACGCGAGGAGGAAGAGCGACGTCTAGCTGAAGAAAAGGCCGCGGAGGAGGAGAGACTACGCCGGGAAGAGGAGGAAGAAAAGAAGAGAGAAGAAGCTCGCCAGCGAAAGAAGGAGAAGGAGAGGGAAAAGAAGGAGCAGCTCCGAAGAGAAGGAAAGCTTCTCACCAAGGCCCAGAAGGAAGCTAAAGAGCGCAATGAACTTCGCCTGAAGCAGATGCTTGAAGCCGGTGTGGGTAAGGTTGCTGGTCTCGAGGAGCAAGTCGAGAGGAAGAAGCCAGTGTATGACAACAGGAAACGCAAGGGTCCCAAGAAGCAAGAAGAAGACCTTGAAGCTGCTGCTGCCCGTGCTCGCGCTCAACGTGAGGAGGAGGAACGACGCAAAAAGGAGGAAGAAGAGAAGAAGGCTAAGGCTGAGGCTGAGGCCGCCGCCGCTGCCGCCGCTACTGCTGCTGCCGACGAGAGCGAATTGGATGACTGGGAGAAGGCTGCTGAGGCCGAAGAAAACGTGAAGGACAGCTGGGATGCTCCTTCTGAGGACGAGGTGGAGAAGCCAGCCGCAAACGGCGCAGCCAAGCCCGCAGCTGCACCCCAAAAGAAGGCCGAGGTGCATGAGTCCGCATCCGAGGAAGATTCAGAGGAAGAGTCGGAATCTGAGTCGGAAGACGAGGAGAAGTCTGCGGCGCAGAAGGCTATCGCTCAAAGAAAGGCAGAAGCTGCCGAGCGGAAGAGGATAGAGCATGAGAAAGCATTGGCCGCTCGTTCGAAGGACAATCTGCGTTCTCCTATTTGCTGTATTCTCGGACACGTCGATACCGGTAAAACCAAGTTACTGGATAAGATCCGACAGACGAACGTGCAAGAGGGCGAAGCTGGTGGTATTACGCAGCAGATTGGTGCTACATACTTCCCTGTGGACGCTTTGCGCCAGAAGACCGCTGTGGTGAACAAGGATGGCAAGTTTGAGTTCAAAATTCCCGGTTTGCTGGTCATCGATACTCCTGGTCACGAGTCTTTCTCCAACTTGCGTTCGAGAGGTTCATCTCTCTGTAATATCGCCATTCTGGTTGTCGATATCATGCACGGTCTTGAGCCTCAGACTTTGGAGTCCATGAGATTGCTTCGGGATCGCAAGACTCCTTTCATTGTTGCCCTGAACAAGATTGACCGTCTCTATGGCTGGAAGAAGATTGACAACAACGGTTTCCAGGAGAGTTTAGCCATGCAGAGCAAGGGCGTTCAGAATGAATTCCGCACGCGTCTTGAGCGCACGAAGCTTCTCTTCGCCGAGCAAGGTTTCAACGCCGAGCTCTACTACGAGAACAAGAATATGGCCAAATTTGTCTCCCTGGTTCCCACTTCTGCTCACACCGGTGAAGGTATTCCCGACATGTTGAAGCTGTTGACCACCCTGACTCAGGAGCGTATGACCAACGCGCTCATGTACCTGTCCGAAGTTGAATGTACTGTTCTCGAGGTCAAGGTTATCGAGGGTCTTGGTACGACCATTGACGTTGTTCTTTCGAACGGTATCCTCCGCGAGGGTGATCGAATTGTGCTCTGCGGTCTAAACGGCCCAATAGCAACGAACATTCGAGCATTGCTGACACCAGCTCCCCTTAAGGAACTTCGTCTCAAGTCGCAGTATGTTCACAACAAGGAGGTCAAGGCCGCTCTTGGTGTCAAGATCGCTGCGAACGACCTCGAGCACGCCATCGCCGGTTCGCGGTTGATGGTCGTTGGGCCTGACGACGATGAGGAGGATATTGAGGAAGAAGTCATGTCCGATCTTGAGAACCTGCTGAGCAAGGTTTCTCGTGACCAGCGTGGTGTCAGTGTCCAGGCTTCAACCCTTGGTTCTCTCGAGGCTTTGCTCGAGTTCCTGCGTGTCTCCAAGATCCCTGTTGCCAACATTTCCATCGGTCCTGTCTACAAGCGTGATGTGATGATGGCTGGTACCATGTTAGAAAAGGCGAAGGAGTACGCTGTCATGCTTTGCTTCGACGTCAAGGTGGATAAGGAAGCGGCTGCTTACGCACAAGAAGTCGGCGTCAAGATCTTCACGGCCGACATTATCTACCACCTGTTTGATGACTTCACCAAGCACATGGCAGAGTTGACAGAGAAGAAAAAGGAAGAGGCCAAGCTCCTTGCTGTCTTCCCTTGTGTGCTCAGCACCGTTGCTGTTTTCAACAAGAAAGACCCCATTGTCATTGGTCTGGATGTTATTGAAGGCAGCTTGCGAATGCACACGCCAATTGCTGCTGTGAAGACCAACCCCACTACGGGTGCTAAGGAGATCATCGACCTCGGCAGAGTGTAAGTCTACTTTGACCCTGATTTGACATTCCTATTGCTAATCAAGTCCATGCAGTGTGTCTATTGAGCGTGACCACAAGCCTATCCCCGTTTGCAAGAAGGGTCAACCTTCCGTCGCTGTCAAGATCGAAGGACCCAACCAGCCTATGTACGGTCGTCAATTGGAAGAGAAGGATACCCTCTACTCTCACATCTCCCGTGCCAGTATCGACACCCTCAAGGAGTTCTACCGTGCCGACGTATCGATGGAGGAATGGGCTCTTGTCAAGAAGCTCAAGCCCGTGTTCGACATTCCTTGATCCATCCATCAAGGTGTGACCGTTGCCTGCTGGATTCCGCAATCGCCACATGCCCTGCTATCAGGCACAGTGAGATGGCAACTACTGGCGCAGACGGCACCATTGTAGGCAGCAGGTTTCGGGGTGGTTCTTCAACGGAGGCTACTTGTACATGTGAACAAATAGCATTTGCTTCCTCAATCCGAGAGGCTTTGATTTTACCTCACCAGCGAAGCGCAACGCTCTCCGCAGGAAGAAAGAAGTCAAAAGTTGGTAGACTTGCATGAAGAATGACGATGACTTTGATTGTCCAAAAGCGATATA
>JAABUG020121520.1:0-25675 GCA_011319215.2 Scortechinia acanthostroma
TGCGGAATCAATATCAGCGACCTTGATTTCCTTTCCATAAACCTTCTGGTTCTGCCATTCCTCCTCGGGCCACATGGTCAGATGTCGGAGCCCGCCAGGAGCAGAGGGGTCGTGCTTCACGGGTTTGTTTCTCCCTGCGAGTCCCAACCCCTTCAGCTTGCCCTCATAAGACTTCCTGAGCCTGTTGATCTTCTCCCCCGTGACAGGATGAATCCTTGCAACCGATTTCGCAACCGGACCTAGACCGTAAAGTGAGATGAGATCTAGCGCTGGGTCCGGGCCGGTCGCAATATGGGCTGTAGATTGCATAGAGCACAGTGTTAACAAATCTCAGTTCAATAAGACATGGAACATAGTGCATTGTGAAACGGCAGGAAGTGCCGTATAGAGAACTCATCAGGGGTATCCTTACAGCTTTTGCAAAGATGGAATGCGGAAGAGAAATCCTGCTGCAGGGATTCTAAGCTCAGTCGACCGGATTTAGCAGAAGCGATGGCATCCTTGTCAATATCCATGGCGTCCGCATCGCTGCGCGTATGTGGGCCGCCCATGCTTGCAAAATCGCGGACATCTATCCCTGGAGTTGGCCCTTCCAACTCCCGATCGTGATCGGTCCGCCTGTGCTCTGACTGTTGTGTAGATGTTGAATGTAGGCCTGTTGCGGTGGTTGCGGCTGAGTCTGCTTGCACATGCTCAAATGATGTTCCGGCGTGCTCTGAATCCTCGACGGAAGTCGGTCCCATGAAGTGGCCGCTCACACTGCTGGCCGGAGTAGGGAAAGAATTCGTCGCACCTAAGGTCGGCTGTTGTGAGGTCTGTGTAGACATCGGAGCTGAGGAAGGAGGGGATGAAAGGTTCGCAGGTTGTGATGTCGCCTGGCTGGGAGGTTGGGAAGATGTGATATTGGTGGCATAGTTCTGAGCGCTTACCGACATCAACGGAGGAGATGTCGGAGTCTGTGGAAAATGTTCAGAGTATATATACGGTGGATGGTTCTCTTTCAATGACCCGGAAGCGGGAGACGATGGTGAAGGAGGCCCTGCTCGGAATGACGCTGATGAGGCGCAATCAGACATGGGAACCTAGGTGAGGAATTCAGATCAAGAGACAGGCAGGAAGCCTAAGCAGCCTGAGCCCTGCGACCAACCGCGAAAAGATCCTATCTAGAAGATCTTTGATACGGGGTAGCAAACCAGGGCAGATCAAGGCTTTGAGAGGGGGCGGAATGTGATCACGCCGGTCGAGGTTCGCTCAAGTAGGACGTTCCACGACCGTCTAAATGCCGCGCATTCCAATCAAATGAAACGATGTCTGACTGAAGTGTCGACGGATCAATATTTTGTCTAGGTAAAAGGAAGGTGTTCGGTGTTGGTGGTGAATAGTGATGCCCGTTGAACCTCAATAATGGAGGAGAAACGGCTCTGGCGATGTTGGATGACGGCAAAGACGCCAGGCGCGCACGTGACAGGGTATCTTTTCGCGCTTGCACTCGGGTCTGGGATTAATTACTTTCCCTTTCGGGTAATGCTTCTTGGTACAAAAGTACAGACCTTCGGGTGCCAGGGAACGGCAAACAGGTGAACCTCTAATCTTGACCTGAATTTCTGAGATTAACGTCTCTTTGTTTTTGAAACACGAGTTATATTAAGCCTGTATGCATCCACCAGAAATCGTTCACTGAAAGACTGTATATATCAGTGGAATAACGTCCTTTGTCAAGGATCTTGGTACAGTTTTACAGCTCTAATCCAGCCAGTTCTTTCACAGATAAAGCGCTTTCTGGATGGTAGATGTCGAGATTTTACACTTAACTCTCACTCAATGCTCGCAGGTTCATTGTTTAATTAACTAGACTCAACCTCAAAGCTGGTGGCGTCTGGCAAGATCATGTGAGGTCCTGTACTTTCATTATTGTCTGCTTTTATAAACATACGTCCGCAAGTCTGATAAATTAACCTATAGAGGTGAAATCTGGCTACAAGTGGAATCTGTTTGATTGTGTTGGATCTAGCGCTGGATTGCCCATGTTAATTATGAAATGGGTTTGGAACAATTCACTATCGCTCAATAGAGTCCATGACCGTCAAATCCATTGTCAACGGTTTCGAATACAGTACAACTGTCCCTCCGTCCAAACAGTTGTACGTTGAAAGGATAGTAAAGACATTAATCTAAGTGAGGTGGTTGCCCCAACACCAAGCCGAACACAATTATTCCAGAACATCGAACAGAGCAGGATGGGTATAGCTGGATTCGCAGATAATGAAGATATGTATATCGCGAATAAATCTGAGATGTGAGATCTTCAACCAGGTGTTTCGCGAAGATCACGACTGATAAAATGTGGCCGACTCTCTCACAAGTTGTGCAGAGACGTCGGGGATATTTTCCTCCAATGATGCCATAAGCTCAATCTGCTCTTGCTGACTGAGCGTCCGTCCTCGCCAGGGTGGAATGGGAAAAGCCCCATTGAAATACTGAGAATATTGATCATCGATCGTGTCCATCCAGCGCATTGGGTCAACGGCAGCGTCGACGTAGGTCAAATGGCTCGCTGTTGTCGAGGCAACAGTGAAATTAGGATCCCAGCCAGGCAACCCGGGAACTACTGAAGGAAAAGAATTAAAAGGTGTTGTGGGATTGAAAGTGACATCGGAGAATACGGTGGATGATTCCCTATACCCCTGAGGTGTGTATGAGGCCGGCGTAGAATTCGAATCAGACGGTTGCAACGGAGGGGGTTCAGGCTCCCAATGTGAGTAGGACGGAGGCTTTTGTGGTTCGGCTCTCACGGCTGCCGCCGGAGAAGATTGTGAGTATGAGAAAGTCGGGTCCGCGGATTGTCCTCTTGAGACCGTACCGACTGACACGGTATCATGAATTGAACGATTCCCGGCTCGGAATGATGTGGTCGTACTAGAGGGGCTGGAGATGGAAGGAGGAGTCGTCACGTCCTGTGTGGATGACGGTGTTGCATGGTTGGAGGGCGAGTGAACGACAAACGATTCGTCAGTATTATACGCCTTGAGGCATGCAGTCACAAGATTTTTGTACAGCAGCAAAGCAGACTCAACCCCGGGCCACCTCTCTGCAGCAAGCATAATCGCTTCCAAAGCGACGTCCAGATGAGCCCTGACCTCCTCTATGGGATGCTCCCTTCGAATATCGGGGTAGGATAGGGACCAAAGGATGGTATTGAGTGCCATAAAGAGTGATTGTGTGAAGATCCAGGTCAAATCAACAGACCCAGTTGCGATTTGCTCTCGTTGCATTGCAACATTGAACACTGACGCTTCATAGCACTTTCGTGCAGCATCAACAGAGGGTTCGGGAACTTGAGGGGATGGTCGGAACATGAAGACGATCATCGTATTCCGTCTGCCATGAAACCTATTGGGAAAAAGTCGGTGATCAACAAAGAAGTCAACAAGATGGGAGTTGATTTCTTACCATTTTTCGCTCAATCCGCTACCGCCATCATTTTTAGGACAAGAAGCCACCCAGTGGTCAAGCTTGGCTAGCATCTGCGAGAACCACGGGTCGCGATCACTCACTGGGGCATCACGCTTGTTCAAATAGAGAGTTCGCCGTATCTCTAACTGTAGCAATCTCATCTTGAAAAAGTGTATGGCTATGCACTTGGCTAAGATTGGGGTGCCTCCTGGAAGAATTCCATCGGCTGTAATGTATCGATCGTCCACGAGTTCGAAGAATTTGACGTTGATGTAATCATGAGGGATAGAATAGCAACTTGGCCGACCAAGGCTATGCGCGAGCCCGAGCTCCATCGAGGTGACAATCCAGAACAGCCGTCTTCGCATATCTACCTCCAACGGGTTCAGTGGCCTTCCATCCGGCGACTTGGTAACTGTCGCTTCTTCGGTCAGACCGAGGTCTTGACAGAGTTTGACCGCCATCCCGACAACCCAGTACGCAGCCGTTCTTGTGGGAGTCAGCAGGGAGTATTGGGCTATGAGGACGAGGCATTGCAGGGACCTAAGATCCATTCGTCTAAGGGAAGCCTCTAAGTAAGGTAGTGCCGCCAAGTAGTAACTGTCAGCCAGTCCTGCATACTCGGTGCTCATTTTTTGCATGCTGATGGCAATGACCATGCGAAGTTGAAAATTGAGACAAGGGTCATCAGAGCCATTGAAGACTTGTTCAACCTCCTGGCGAAAAGAAGGCTCGTGCAGGGTCGGTAGCATCGCTTGCGCTGCAGATATGGTCAAACGAGATGCATCAGGAATTGTCGACTTAGAGAGAAGAACTCACCCTTGACTACAAATACATCAATCAGTCGATAAGTCAGATTACGCGGCGGTAAATTAGGTTGAGGTATTGAGCTGATCATGGGGTAAACTTTCGATGTCGGTTTAGAGCTTTCTAGCGCAAATGCTGTTTTGATTTCCTGTGCTGTGAACTCAGGAACAACATCTTTGATGCTCTTTGAGTCTGTGTTCTGCTTGGCCATCTCCATGACCAAACGAGTGATTGCGATACCGCTGGATGGCCCAAGATACCTCGCCTCATCATTCTCTTTGAATCGAATGCGCCCCGCCCCTCGGACCATGAGCTCGGCATCTGCAGCATGTTGGATATCTTTCTCCAGATCGGCCAATTCTTTCTCTAACATGCGGGCTTTCTCACGCAGGGAGACAATGTATGTTCTGGGTATGGTGCACTTGCGGGAGGAATCGTAATATACGCACTTGGCGTTGCTGCGTTCGCATGGGGAACATCGTGGAATACCCGGATCGCACCTAGATTTTCGCTTCGCAACTCTTAGCTTAGGAACGAGGAATTCGCCAGGTCGGATCGATGAAGGACGATGAATCGAAGAAAGCAACATACCTGTCGGCACCTGGTACACGCTGTCAGTGTATGCGCGATCCGCCCGTCGGGAGCTTCTCCTGTCTGCTGTGATGGTTTGATGGATGGCTCCCTCCACGGATTTGTAAATTGTGGATGTGAGTCGAGCGGACTCGAATGTGTAGCCATAGTCGTGCGTTGGGCAGACAGCCCGCGAGTTGTTGCGCACGCTCAAAGGGATTCTGTCACAAAGCGCTACGTAATACAGCTTCCATGCCTTCGCATGGAGCTGCCCTGTGAGGGGTTCTTGAGTTTGAGTTAGACCCACGGGCCACGGTAACAATTGATGTTTCGAGCACCGGCAGAATAGTGTCGACGAAAGAGCACGGTCGACATATTCAGGGTTCGTCTGCAAGGAGGCGTAGGCGGCAGCACCCGTAGCAAACCATCGGTCTGGAACGTTGAAATAGAGGACTCGTGACTCGCCTCAGATGCTCGCAGGCAATTATTCTATTATTGTGGGATCGGCGGACACAGTATACATTATTTTATCCTTTGAATGCAAGAAAGGAGGGGCGTGGTGGTACCTCCTCGGCCCAGATCCCATTCGGATTCACAAAGGCGCTACTAAGTCAAGTGATGAGCCAACGACGCTTTAGGTAGGTACCTAAGCTAGGTAACATCAACCACCGAGACCGACCAGTTCTATTTCACCCACCCCCATCCTCATGCTCATAACTGTCCAAGATATACGTACTCTAGTTGCATCACCATACGAGTGTTCAAGAGCAGATTATGAGAATTATTTCTGACTCAAATTAAGCACAACGTTTGCTAAGGGTTTTCTCAATCGACCAATTATGCCCTACTGTAAGTTTCCAGGAGGCCATACTAAATTTGGACAGCTGCTCTGTCATTCAATACAGCGATGAGCTTTTGATCTTTATCCAATAACGTGCTCATCGATAAGGAAAGCTTCTATCGTTCAGTATCTATGGTCAAAGGATTGCTGGAGTGTATTGCTTAGCTCTAACAACAGCCACAGACTCAATATACAGAGTTCAGCAAATAGGACGTTGGGCGCACTATATGAACTAGATCATATTCCTGAATGGATAATTGGCCCGTCGCAGGAACTCGGCTTCCTGTTGCCCCTCGCAGGAATGTTTCGTACTATTATTGAAATTTACAGCTGTTGTTGACGTGCTCTATACGATGATGGGGTTGCTCCCAGGAGACTATTCATGCAATATGTCAAGCATGCTGCTGTTGCTGCATCAGGCCTCTCCGATTGAAACATCGCGGCTGCGACTGCGATTATTATACTTTTCTCTGATTGCTCTTCTGATGGTTCATATGAAAGGCATCATTGCTAAACAACAGCAAGCGCTGCTCTCGACTTCAGGATTCGATATTAATGATGAAGTCTGTGGATGTACACCCTTGATATGAAGAGATATCTACGTGTCAGGGATATATGAGATTGATTTATTACCCTCCGTATGAGCCCTTGAGCGTTAACTCCAACCCGGACAACGCGCAGTTCTTCGTGGACGCTGGTTTGGCAATTCCGAAGCCCAAGAATCTCAGCCATCCTGAAGCAGCCAGCGTCGGCTTGGTGTTGAGGTAAGCTCGACTGCTTGAGTTCTGAGCAGACATGTTTCCAATGAGAGGATACTCGGGTGATTGCCGAGATCCAGTGATTAGCTTAGACGGCTGCTCTCGATCTTTTGGCGGCTGTAGGATCCCACTTCCAGACCCCGAAATTGTGCCTGTACCGGAACATGAATGGACATTACTCCTGGGCGGGGTGAGCAATGTCGGACGCATTGGCGTCCAGCTTTCAAGGTTTGTGGTTAAAAAGTGATCGTCCATGTGGTGCAAAATCCGCTGAGATTGGTAGTTTTTCAACTGATGGAATACCATTACGTGCTCTGACTACAGGTGTTCTACAAGCTCAAAACCACTGGTGCAGACGCAGTCTTCAATTATAAGACTTCCGTGACGGAGCAACTTGCGGAGGTCCTCAAAGTCTTGAATGAGAGCAAACAGACTCTCAACTATGTTCTTGATGCCGCCGCAATGCGGGATGAACTTGCTCGCCTTCTTCCGAGGAGCCACCAGGAGGCTCCAGTATCCGCTACGAAAGGTAACTGGTCAGGTTATTTCATCAAATCGACGGCCTCCAAATTAGTGATAACCTTCACTAGAAGCGAAATCACAGACCTCAAGGGTGGACATACTTCTGTATTCAGCTTAGGATGGTAGGGAAGGATGGCGCTAAGGAGACCAAGAAGTCTGTGCCTCGCTATATTCAAGTTCTGACCAAGTTGTTCAAGCTAGTGCCTGACCCATACTCATTACTGGCAACGAGGGATTTGAAATTGTTATCGAGGTCCTCAAGTATTAGGAACCCAGGTTTGCAGGGTCAAACAAGCTGTGAAAGATAAGGACATTTATGAAACTGATACTGAAACTGCATCGCAAATGACAACCAGCCCAGACTCAGATTGGTAGCGCGCATGTAGGTTGATCAGGCGTAAGGTCTGTATAACAGATGCCTGTTGCATATTCATGTGCACCGACCATGCACTACAGACAAGGGACACAAAGCAGCTCTCGAGATTAATCTCTTGTTCCGGACATCCGACAATATCATAGTCAAGGGAACCAGGATGGTAGTGCAGTGGCATGACAGCCGTCTGTGATGCTTGCTAATCCGGGACAGGACTCCTTGTCTGGAAGAGGATGTTTGGCGGAGAATGTGCATTTATGCGTTGGTCCGTGGCATGCATTCTGAAGCTCAGGATGAAGCCCCCCAATCATGTTCTATCACTCCGAGTCGCCTGTAGTAAATTAGGACGGTTACTCTTGTATTCGATTGTCGACATAGAGTACCTCTCTACTCCATGGTTGAAGAGATAAGCTGTTGAGCATGGTGGAGACTGGAGAGGTTACGGAAGGTGGGGTGTTCTTAAGAGGTGGGGAAAGGGAACCCAACGGAAGAGGAAGAGCCAAATCAGTCTAGGAAGAAGATCAGCAGATGATGATTTCTGTTACTTCCACTATCTACAACGAAGTATCTAGATACACTACTCACACTACTACTGCCTTACCCGCCGCATAACGGCCATGCTGCTTTGTTAGATGCACACCACTGCAGGCTGACCCAGTCGGTTCCATGAACTTATCGTCTTCCATAGGTACTTCCCCTTTGGTCAAGGTAAACCCATTTACCGCTTTGCCTTGCCTAAACCTATCCCTTTCTATCCGCTCAGAGTACCCCAACTAGTGACTTTCGACGCGGAGCAAATCCGTTACCTATTATTAATTCCCTCCATTGATAACCTCATGTTTTTCGGTAAAATATCAGTTATCACTGATATTTTACAGGATATATGATATTGACATCGATAATCTCGTCTGCTGGATCTCTCGATACTACAAGGACACCGTCACAAAAAGCAAAAGAGTTCCACAGGATACAGCCACCGTGCCCAACGCTCTGATAAGAGGCGTCTGTCAAAGCAACTAATGGTCGATCCCGAGGTACTTTTGCCATCTTGTTGAATCGCTTATTCCCAAAGTCATTAAGATAGTAGATGAATCAGCCTCTATTTTGTTATTGTTTCGGTCGCGCTCTTCACTTGCAAAACTTCTGATTGCATCGGCAGACTACATTTCAGTGCCACTGTTCTTCTATCTGACATGCTGCACGCATTTCATCTCAGCCATTGTCGTCCGCCATTCGGTATGCTCCTGGTGTTTCGGACGTGTCATATTCTGTGCACTCTAATTTCCACTCTGCTGACATACAGCCTAGGTAATAAGATATGTTAGAATGTCGGCAAACTCATTCCTAGACAAACCGCTTCTCAAAGTTAGTCGGCCGGTTGCCGCTTGCTCAAGATGCCGAACCGCGAAAATAAAATGCGATGGGAAACTTCCCGCCTGCTCCGCGTGCGAAAGAGTACGGAAAGCGAGCACCTGCTCTGGTGCCAGTGACGAATTTGCCAGAGGAAAAGAGAGAAGCTATGTAGCGTCCTTGGAGGGCTACTGTGAGCGACTTGAAAGACAGATTGCAAGCCTGCGGTATCGCAAGGAGTCTTCATCAACGGATGAAATAGGTACTGTCCGGGAAAGCTCTATCACTTCAGCTTCATCGCCGGGTGGTGTCGCTCAATCGCATCGCAAAGAGGTTTCCGACATTGACGACCTAGTTGGGGACTTCGGCTTTTTGTCCGTTCATCGTCGATTGCCCTCGTTGTTTCGCTGCTGACCGGCTGTTCTAGGTCCGTCAATGCCACCTCACGAGATTTCCACGGTATTACTTCGAGCACATCTTTCGCCAATCTTCTGCTATCGTTAGCAATTGTCGAGCCGCTGCCGAAATTATCGTCACAGCCATTGCCATCACGCCATGAGATAACGCCCCTTTTGCGACATTATTTCGACAACCTGTACACACAGCTGCCTTTCTTCGTCGAGACAAGTTTTTGGACATCTGTAGATGCCGTATATCAGTCTGGCGGTCGTTTCGCCAAGCCATTTGATCATTGGATTTTACATCTTGTTTTAGCCATCTCGTCTGCCTCGACATCGTATCAGCCTGGCGATGGTGATCATCAAAAGGCGTTATCTTTGATATCCGGCGCGCTGCAATACGCCGAAGAAGTTCTTCGTCCAGGATCTGTGGTTGGCATTCAGGGGATACTGTTGCTTGCTCAGTATTCCTTCTTCGACCCTAACCACTTTCGCAGTTGGTATCTCGTGGGCACCGCCGTCCGAGCAATGGTTGATCTTGGCTTGCATCAAGACCCTCCTTTGGAAGAATTGTCTACTCCTGATCGTTTAGATATTCGCCGGATCGTCTATCATTGCGTCTACTGCTTGGATAGGTTTGTACCTCTACATCATTCCGATGCGAGATCAATTTTACTGATTTGGCTGAGAACAGGGGTGTAAGCACCGCGTTGGACAGAACACTTTCCTTCTCTGATGCGTCTGTCAACGTCGCTTTACCCGCAGTTACCACAGCACCGGGCTTTGGTTTTGCAGATTCGAGCGATGTCTTTTTGCACAGTGCGCAACCTGCTTGGCATATAGTCAGAATTCGGCAAATAATGTCAACTGCTTATCAAAATAAGTATGACTACGAAAACGAGGCATCCCTCCCAAATCCGATATCCACATGGAGCCTGTGCCATAAAGCCCAGGAATGGCTCGACAATGCTCCTCAGAACACTGTGGGGCCTTTCACTATTTTGTATGCGTTAGAGTCACTTTACACGACCATCATCATTTTGTCGCCCATGCATCGATTTACCGGGACATCCGACTATTCGAAGGTTCTATTGTTCGAGCGTTGCATGGATTACATCCGCAATCTTCACCAGATTCTGGAGACACCGAGCTTGGTGCCATTGATGACATATCTTGACATTCAGCGAGCATACCAGGTCAGCAGGTGGTTTCTCGATCTCTTAGACCGACATTCAGAACTCGTCCTGAATCCTTCAGTGCCACCGCATCCCAACATCCCTTTTGAAACACCAGAACCACCCATGATCAACAATAAGGACCGCGTGAACTGTCACGCTCGAGCGGTCGTATGCCTGGATTATACCCAGGATCTCCTCCAGTACTGCCTTAGAAAATGGGGTATCGCAACACTTCTTGACACATTCCAGACGGTGTCCTCGTCGGCTCGAAAACGGCTCATGCAGTCACCCGCGATTTATATTCCAGGTGCAGGGCCTTATGTGGCCGGACCACCCTTGCATCCATCTGCGAGTGGTGAATATCCTGGCTATGATCTTGGCCATTATGGTCTATGATTGAATATTAATCGGGTAGATAAATGATCTTGTTGTCATCCTTCAGAGAAGGCTGTCGAGGACAAACATGGTAGCAGCTGAGTGCGAGCTAACCCGTGTCTATCTAATCCATGATGCAAAAGTGCAGAAATGCTACTATTTTTGGGAGTCTGTAGGTATTTAGGCGTAGAAATGGATAGATAGGTCTTGAGATGATAGCTAGTCTGTCTCCACCGTTCCTCCACATTGCATGATAGGCGGTGAAGTGGAACATTCAACCACTATCCATTCCTTTCTATCTTGGCGGAGCGGGAAGGTGACGGCTATGGCTAATGGTTACTGTAAGGTGAGCATGCAATTGATTGCGAATGTTGCGAGCTCTTCTGCTTACAGGTGCTTTACCCATCCCGACATTCTCTAGCCAGAAAACTCGACGAAAAACACCTGCAATTGCCATAATATTGGGCTGAATAAGAGGTACCAGAGGTAGTAGGAGTGCTGAAGTTAGTGGTGGGCGGATCGACTCTTGACGTCAGACTGATGATCCACCAGAAAGACCCGTACAACTTTGTCTGGACCTTGACCAAGTCACCGCGGAACGATTCCCAGCGCATCGAAACCTGCTCGGGATGGCAAATTGGCAATAGTCCACGTAGCCCGCCTTATGGAGCTATGATTTCACGTCTCTCGCAGAGAACTTACTCTTTGCCAGGCCTCAAAACTATACGTAGCTACAAAACTGATGCACAGTGCCAAGCCGTCTTTGGATTCAAGGTTACTGGGACAAACTAACAAAGTGGGTACTCCGTACGCTAAGGCCCTATTAGTATGGGCTAGAACCAGCCAACAAGAGCGCAGAGGCTTCAGTTTTGTTTCTGCCTTGTGGGTTGTAAAACCGTGGGCTGAATGTAGATGGGGAATTGACATTGATAATGTAGTTAGTTTACTTTGGCTTTACCATGTATGTCTTTCTGTACTTGCTAGTCTAGGTTGTGATTCTGAATGTAAGATGAATTGTCGAGATCGACGACTAGGTAGGTAGCGCTCAAGCTTTTCGTCATCCTCTGAACTCTATTGAGTAGGCAATATCAAGTCCTTGTTCATAACTAGTACAGATGATGATGTCTTGCCTCCTTTGGCCTAGTTGCCTCTCCCTTTGATTGACTGATTGTTCTTCAGCCAAGACCATGTATGAGCTCATACTCGTCGGAACTTAGATGCACATGCTGGTCCAGATTTCAAGAAAAGATCAATGCTTACTCCGTACAGAGGCCTCCCTTACGTATTGTTCCTGCTCAGGAACCCAACCATAAGCAAGATCAAGGTACCTAGGTACACTAAGTAGGTAGTAAGACACTCTACCTGGAAAGACACCTCAGGTACTCCATCCCTTCGTATAACCCTCTGATAAACCACGACACGGTGACGTCAAGCATCCAGGGAAGGGTTGCAGCCCCCTTTCAATAATAATAGTATGATCGATGTCACCCACAAACGGTTTAACTTTTCTCTCCTCTTCCTTGCCCCCCAAAATTTCAGACCTTCTTGATCTGATACCAGTCGTCTACAAGTTATTTAAATAGGTTACCATAATCCACCACTTCCAAACACTTTTGGCCTCGTCACTTTTGATCCATATTCCATAGTTGTTCTGTCTGAATCTCCATACCTCAACTGAACACATTCCTCTCGCCCTTCGCGTCCTCCATTCCTGTGATACCCCTGTGACGCGATCTTCGTTATCTGTTTCTCTTCCAGTTCACTTGAATCTCTGTCTGTTATCTACTTGTCTCTTTCTTCTCCGATTCAAAGTCTTTGTCGATCTTATCTATCCCTTTCTCAAGTGACCATCGAGGTCTCTTGTGGCAGCTATAATCCCCATCTCATCATTGCCTGATTGTCATCGTCGGTCGCTAGCCATCCATTAGCGGTGCCAACAGTCAACATGCCGTCTAGAACTGTCAATCATCCTATGGACCCTAAGCAAAAGGAAAAGGTACGCATTCCACTGCGACCCTACACTTCAAAGGAGCTCTCTGACGGTGATATTGATCCAGGACATCAACCAGAAGCTGCAGTTGTTCGGGATATATCAAGGTAAGATTGGAGCACCCTATCCTTCAGCAATCATTTCAGGCTAACAGACTCCTGCAGCTTTCAAAAATGGCAAGCTTCCATCGGTTAGTCCACGGATCATCCTCGCAAAATGCGGCAAGGCTCGTATATTGTGCATCATACTGACAAAATGTCTCTGTAGAACAAGCAATGTGATGTCGCGTTGAACAGTGCCACCAAGGCCCTGTCGTCCCCTCCTAAAGAACTGTCCAGCGAGGGCCAGGGCCTGGTCAAGGATCTCCGGGCGGTCATTGATGAAGCTAGGAAACTCTTTCTCAGCAAGAATGAGGGCCAGTTGTTGCAAGAGTTTATCTGGGAAGCTCAGAGGATTGGGACTGGTGAAGCGCCAGTACAGCCAAATCTTCCAGTGGACAAAGAATCAGCCCAGCAGGACGCCGACAGGGCCGTCCAAGGATTAAAAACTCTGGGTACTCTCATGATCACAAACGGGGAGTTCAGAAAGCTCTGTAAGTGGACTCTTTGGGAGTCAGTGCCGAGTAAGTATCGTACTGACGCTTCACAGTGAACGATGCTATGATCCTTGCTCGTGATATGGCTGGTGATGTCTCGCAGCAAGCTGCCGACAGGATTCGACCTTCACAGGAGCAGCTGTCCCAGGTCGACCAACCCGCTGAGGAGAATGTCTGGCATGAGAAGCCCAATATCCAAAAAGGAGAGCTCCAGTCTCGCCTTCAGAAAACCAAGGTAAGATCATCTTTCACAGCTTATGTGCTCGTATGCTTACTTTACTCATAGGAGGAAGCTGGTGATGTAGCACAGACTGCCCAACAATCTGCAACGAAGGGCCAGGACCCTTCCACTACTGGTGATGTCGATGCACGGGCTGGTGTCAGTTCGGCAGCCCAGAAGGCCAAAGAGAAGGTCCCAGAGGATGTCTCTGAGCAAGCGAAGAGTCGGGCCCAGGAGCTCAAGGAGCGGACCCGTAGCTACATGGAGCAGAAAATGCCTCAAGAGAGACGCGAACAAGCTATCTGGCGATTGAAGAAGATGGTCCTTGAAATCCAGGGTCATCCTGATTGTAAGTTTGATTCCGAAATCAGAAGCCTTGGAATTGACGCTTACATTGTGTACTACAATAGACCAGCAAGCTATTGGCACGCTCCTTGATCTCGCTGAGAAGTACGGTCGCCACACCAGAGACATCTCCCAACAAGGTGCCGGATCCACAAAGGAAATCCGTGGCAACGAGAGAATCAGATCGATGGAAGCCAATCTGAAGGTGAGTGACCAGAGGAATAGCACTGACGGCGAAGCTAATATCCTTGCCAGACTCTCATTGAACGATTTGCAAACAGCACGTCCTTGGATGATTTCTTCGATTCCCTCGACAAGATCTACCGCGACGCAGATCAGGACCCGGAACTCAGAGGTTGGTTTAAGAACATGGACACCTTCATCAGGTAAGTCAAGCCCGCCAGGTAGACTATACGGATGGTTCTGACCCGAGCAGAAAAACCTTGCAGGAACAAGGCTACATCATGCAGGATGACTGCGAGCAAGAATGGAACCGATTGTACGACCACGGTCGTTACCTGTTGCGCGACCGCTACAAGGATCATACCGATCGAATCCTTGATGAGCTTCGATTCATCGGTGATCAATTCAATCAAGACCCTCAGAATCGGGCATTCCGCGGAGCTTTGGAGAAACTCTTCAACGACCTTGGCCGTGACGCCAATGGCAATGTTGCTTTCAAGAAGCATCTGCTTAAGGATGTCAGGGATGTCATTTTGCCTTCGATCTTTGAGAACGTTCGCTACGTCCCTGTGCCTCGCATTGAGGTGTCCGATCCGATGGCCGACGTGGTGAGTCTGCTTCAATAATCTGTCTTGAGAGTTCCAGGTAACTAATGTTGCAATGTTCACAGATTGTCGAGAACCTTGTCATCGAGAGTGACAATCTGATGCCGAACGTCGTAGAATTTGGTAGTGACAACTATTTCCGCTGGGGTCGGAAGAACATCAGTAACAAGAGAGACAACAAGGTTTGTGATGCATTATCTGGTCGTCTCCGTCGCTCATACTAATTCTTTGCTCAGATCATGATCTCGGTATCGGGTATCCAAGCCGATCTCAAAGGTGGGTTCAATATCGAAACGTGACGGTATTATGAGGTTACGTCGTACTAACTCCTCGCTAGATGTCAGTTACTATATCAAGAAGAAGCAAGGATTCCCTTCAATCAGAGACAAGGGTGTCATGGACATCTTCCTCGGTAACGAGGGTTTTGGTTTCAAGATCGCTGCCTCCACGGCTCAGAAGGAGGACCGTCAACACTTTATCAAACTGGACAAGGTCACAGTAAAGATTCACGACCTTGACATCAAGTTGAGGAAGTCCAGGCACAAGATCCTCTTTGCCCTCTTCAAGCCTATGCTCTTTAATATTGTTCGACCTACCCTGGAGAGGGTGCTTGAAAAGCAGATCCATGACGCCTTCGTCAAGGGTGATGCATTTGCCTTTGAAGTCAACCAAGAGGTCCAGCGCGCAAAGGAATCTACCAAGCAGGATCCTGCAAATGCCCCCAACATCTACTCGCGCTACATGGACGCTGTCCGCGCTAAGCTGACCGAGAAGAAGGAGAAGGCTCAACAGATTGCTCAGCGTGATACCAAGATCCAGACAGTCACTACTCTGCACGACTCGATGTTCCCAGACATCAAGCTTCCTGGAGGAGTGTCCAACAAGGCTACTGAATACACCGAGCTCGCGCGCAAGGGAGACCGCTGGGAATCCCCAGTTTTCTCTATCGGCAGTGCCTCCGAGTCCAAGGATATCCCGAAGCTCGCGGCCGTCCAACGCAAGCCTCACCGGACGGCTGAGAGCCGACTCAGAGAGAGGCCTGCCGGCCAACCCACGGAGGGAGCTGATGGTCGAGCGACCCAGGGTGGTCAGCCTCAGGTCGGTCCTGACGGATATCCAAAGGCTGCTGGATATCCCTCTCGCGGATTCGCAGACGAGATGGAGAACGCCTTCAGCAACGGGACAAATGGCCACACCAACGGTCATCATCATCATGCGGTCCCTGCAAAGGTTCCTGTCCCTGCCGAGGGGCTTACCGTCCGAGGCACCCCCGAGGCCTTCAATCCCCAGACCGCTTAAAGGTAAAACTAGCTATGAGGACAAATGTCCGTTCGTTCCCTTGGAGATTTCCTTTGTCCCTGACTGATGACGCATGTACTGGCTTGAGATATCATGTTTTCGCTTTTTGACTTGTTTTGTGCTTGCAGTATCTGTGTATGATGTCTTTGTGCCTGTCACGCTATGATCTGTATGACTAGTTCCGAGTACCTAATCTCTAATTTTTGTTGTTGTTCTGTTCATTCCTTGATATTCCGTAAGTTGGTAGAGTCGTTCAGCCATTCTCATCAATAATTTAAACTAGCTATTATATTCTGTTCTGTTACATCTGCTCAAAGTACTTTTCCCATCCGAGTTCCTGCATCTTGGTTCCCTTCAGCTCCATGTTCTCGTATCTAGCTTGCTCCGCATACGCTTCCACTTTACGCTGGATAGCAGGGTCGAATGCGCCAAGGATACGAGCCGCCAGGAGGGCGGCGTTGATGCTGTTGTTGATTCCTACCGTAGCGACGGGGACACCTATTGATGAACGATTAGCGGGACAACCACCTGGATAAAAGATGCTAAAGGAGATGACATACCTCGAGGCATCTGGACGATGCTGTACAAGCTGTCCACGCCGTCCAGCGAGCTGCCCTTGACCGGTACCCCGATGACCGGCAGCGCAGTGTGAGCGGCAGCCATACCGGGGAGATGGGCGGCGCCGCCTGCAGCGGCGATGATGACCTTGATGCCGCGCGCGGCCGCGCTGGCCGAGTACTCGGCCATGAATGACGGGGTGCGGTGGGCGGAGGTGATGTCGACGGCGGGCTCGATGCCGAAGTAGTCGCGGAGGAGCTTGAGGCCCGGAACGAGGGTCTTGAGGTCGCTGTCGGAGCCCATCATCACGGCGACGGTGGGGGCGGGCTTCGACGAGCCGGACTTGGCGGGCTGCGTCTTGATGTTGCTGCGCTGGGAGCGGATCTCGTCGACGACGTCGATGAGAGGCTGGATGTATTTCTCGGCTTGTTGCATCGTGGGCGCGGTGACGGTGACGTGGCCCATCTTGCGGCCCGGTTTGGCCGCGCCCTTGCTGTAGAGGTGGATGCTGGCGTTGGGGATGGGGAGAGCGGCCTCAGCGGCTTTGAGGTGGGTGTCAGGGGCGGCGCCGCCGATGATGTTGAGCATGATGGATGGTTGGCGGATTTCGAGGCTCTGTGCAGGAATGGGGAGGTCGAGGATGGCGCGGAGGTGGGCTTCGAACTGGGACATGGCGCATCCTTCGATTGTGTAGTGACCCGAGTTGTGGATGCGGCTGGCAATTTCGCACAGCATGATGCTGTCGTCTTCGAGGAGGAACATCTCCACACCGAACGCACCCTTGCCTTCAAAGGCTGCGACAGCCTTGCGGGCTAGCGCCTGAGCTTTCTGATTGATGGCGTCGGAGACGTTGCGAGCAGGTGCGTAGACGAGCTTGCATATCGAATCTTCTTGTACCGTCTCAACTGTGGGGTATGAGAGGACCTCGTCCTTGGTTTTGACGACCATTACGGCCAGTTCCTATTATGCGTCGGAATTAGGTCAAGTCACTCATACAGTGAATAAAAAGACCAACCATCTTGAAGTAGGCCCACTTCTCAGCGTACAATGGCCGATCCTTGAGCGCTTCAAGGGCTTCAGGGATATCGTCCTTGGAATTGACACGGAAGTTCCCTGGCGTCCATTGTCAGCCACAAGACGTTGTATATAGGATTTATCGTCCTGTTCTTGTTCACTAACCGCGTCCGTCGTAGGCCATGGTCTTCGACTTAAGCATCAACGGATACCCAAGCTGCTCGCCCACACCGGCCAGTTCAGCCGGTGTGTTCTCAAGCAGCTCCCGGTGGTCCGCCATTGGTATGCCATATTTCCGCAGATGTTCCTTCTGGTTGAATTTGTTCTGAATTGTTCGGATCGCTTGCCAGCTGGGCTCAACCTTGACCTCCGAGGAGATCTCCTCCAGAGCGTAGGTATCGACATGCTCGATCTCGGCCGTCACAACGTCGCAGGTCTTCGCCAATTTCCGCACAGCTTCACGCTCCTTGAATGAGCCAGTCACATGGCCGTCGTGCGCACTGATTTGTTTCGCAGGGGCGTTATCGGCGTCCAGAACATTGACCTGGATGTTAAGTCGGTTCGCCGACTCGACGAGCATTCGCCCCAATTGACCTCCACCGAGGACGCCCACCTTTGGAGAGTTCCAAGAGTTCCACATTTTGAAAGGGTGATGATGGAAGCTGAAAATTAGAATTGATCTGCTTCAGAGGTCATTCACCGGACCACAGTGCTTGCAGCGTCTGGGAAAAGTGCGACCGGCCCCTCCTTCTGGCCGCCGTGGGGAAATTCGTGACTCCGTCAAAGAATTGGCCGATAACCATCACGTGATGGGCCGATAGCGATTACTCCAGCCAATCACCAGCTTCGACTGCCGGGAGAGCCGCGCCCCACGCGTATAGCATTCCATTGCATTAATTAACCTAGACCAAGCAACTTGCGTCTGGGGATTGCCTCAACGACAGAGTGACGAGAAGGAAGCGTGGGATCAAAATGTCACTGGGTAAGCTAGAGTGTCTCTTTTGGAATTACGATCTGTCCCCCAACGCGCTTTGTGTTGTCTCTCTGTGTATCCCTGGCCACAGCTTGGGAATGCACCATGAGCTGCTAGAGCTATCTTGCGCTGACATGTGATGCAATCATAGATGAAGAAAGCTTAGAGACGGTCGCCAATGGCGGCACGATGGACTAGTATGGCCAACAACCTGTCAATCTGTCTATATCTGATCGAGTACTGATACCCCGTCCAGCGACAAATGGCCTGCTATGCTCGACCCTCTCCTCGAGCGACTAGAACATGTGCGCAGGCTCTGCTCAACCTTCAATCCACTCTGAATGATGCTGACAGACAAATAGAATGTATACAATGCGTTTCCCATGCCCAAATTCCACGCCGAAACCCAATCGCCAGTCGCGCAGCAACAGCCATCTTCTTACCCTCCCGCTGCCTACTCGCAAGAACCGAACTCACTGCCACCGAGCAGCAACAAGGAGAATACTCCTCCAACAGAAATAGAGAACCCGTCACAGTCGACAATACCAGCGTCAGCTGCCACTCCACCTCCGTCGAGCGAGCGCGTGCCGGACTCCAAACCACAATCGTTCGTTGATACCCCGACCGATACCCTCCCCGCGCCGCTTATGTTATTGCTGGATTCCATCAAGTCGACATTGAAGACATTTTTCGCATCCAAGCCCCCGCACACTCTACAGAGACTTGCGGAACTAGTTCTCCGACCTAATACACACTATCGAACCCTCCCTGCGTACCTGCGAGCCGTCGACCGAGTCGTTTCCGTCACGAGTACCGCTGATGTATTTCCACTTCAAACAGAAGCCAGCGCCGGTCAGGCTAATGGCGTCTTGAATGGAGGACATAGTTTCATGCTTCCAGATCATGCCCCGGGAAGTGATGAGTCCCTGGGTGGAGCCTTGCTCACTCCGATCCCTTGGTTGACCGGCGCGTCGTCCCCGGGCAACGACGGTGGAGCTTCTCTCAGTGAAGGTAACGCCCTAACGCCCTCAGTTACTTGTTCCCATACATTCCCTGTTAACTCGTTCCTGTAGGTCTAGTCTCAGGCGATCCATTATCACTGATCGCGCAAACATCACAGCCAGAGCAGGCGCAACAGCCCGTTCAGGGCGACACCGCGTCGCATCCAACAGCACAAGGCCAATCCTCAGCATCGACAGCACAAAACGAGATGATGGGCGGTACTAGCCCCCAGCCAGCAGATTCGTCCGAAGAGATCCCCCACGCTCGGGGCCCGCCGATCCTAGGTGTAGAGGATATGGGCCTGCAGGACGGCAAGGGCGTCGAGATGACTTTGGCATGTGACGTGAATGAACTTGCGAATCAGTCGTCGGCACAGACCGAACAACCTAGTTCTGCAGCTACTACTGAGGAACAAGCCGACAACCAGGAACCGGCATCTCGGGCAAACGCCGACAGCGACGGGGATATCCAGCTAGATGATGCGAAAGAGGCGGGCGATTCCGCTCCTGCCGCAACAGCAACAGCAGAGGCTAATGAAACTCCCGAGACGACAGAGAACAAGGATGTTTAGACGCTGTTGCGTGTATTGTGTTTCTTGGGCTTGCATTGTTTCATATAATGATGATCAGGAAATCTATGAGCGACAGTCTACATACAGGTCATATATTGACTATTGGCCTTCAATGATGAATGATATGAAGCGACTTGACTATGTGCTACTACAGGACTTTCCATGGATTCGTATCCTTTGGATATTTACATTAGAAGGCGATGCGGTTGTAGATGATGTACAACGAGTACGTATCAATAACATCTGAAACCTCTAAAAATGACAAATTCTATCCCATTCATTATAATGATAGCCGTAAGAATAAACATCCATCATGCAGGTACTTCATACCGAACCCTAGCTATGAACAATGCAATGCACATGAGACACGCACCAAAAACATGCAAGAGGAACAGAGATATCAAACGACAGGCTCTACCGTCTGAAGAGGGACATAGCCATCGTTCGTGTCTACTGTTCTCCGACTCCGTCCTGTGACAGTCGCCCAGAGTCTCGCGCTCGTCCGCCTGGCCCAACCCAACGGGCCCGTACGACTGCCAGGACCGGAGACAGAGAGAGCAGCGGCCCACCAGTTCTTCCGGGAGGACCGGAAGCCGGCGCCGCGCTGAACTTCCTTTTCCAGCTTCTCGGCGTCCATCCAGCTCGGACGTTTCCAGAATTTCAGGAGCAGGCTGCTGACGACGACGGAGACGCTTGATGCTGCCATTGCGGCGCCGGCGGCCATGGGTGGAAGCATGAAGCCGCCAAAGGGGAGGAAGAGGCCCATGGCGAATGGAAGGCCGATGACGTTGTAGAGGCAGGCCCACATGAGGTTGAGCTTGATGCGTCTGAAGACTGCGCGGGAGAGCGACAGGCTGGCGGGGACGGACAGGAGATCGTCTGGCCGCATGAGTACGATATCGGCGGCTTCCATGGCGACGTCCGTTCCCGACGCCAGGGCAATCCCGATTGATGCGGTTGCCAGGGCCGGGGAATCATTGATTCCATCGCCGACCATGGCGACCCTGTCACCGGACTCTTGCATCGAGGCGACTATGGATTGTTTGTCTGACGGGGAGGCAGAGGCGTGAACGAACTCGGGGGGTATACCAACGGCCGAAGCGATGGACAAAGCGGCAGACCGGGTATCTCCAGTGATGAGCGAAGTCTTGAGCCCCATGCGATGCAAAGCAGCGATCGTGGCCACGGCGGTCAGTTTCACAGTGTCGCGGAGGAAGATGGTTCCGGCGAACTGGTGATCGATGGCCACATGAATCTGCGTGATGCCGGCGGTAGACTTCGGGCCGCCGGTGGGCTGATCTTCAGCTTCAACAGATTCGGGAATCGGTACACCTTGAGACTGCAAGAAAGCGGCGTTGCCAATCACAACACGATACCTTGTCCGTTCTCCGTTGAACGCGGGCTCAACCAATGCAGATATCCCCTTGCCAACATGCGCTTCGAAGTCACCCAAGCTGCCTGGTAGTCCATCGCCGTCGGAGTGACCCGATTCCACCTTTGCTGCTGAGAAGATGGCCTTGCCGATAGGGTGCTCACTGTTCATCTCCGCCAGACCCACGATCAACCACCAAAGTTGATGCCGCCCTTCAGTGGAGGCCCACTGACGCTCAAGTCTGGCTTCTGCAACTGTCATCTTCCCCGTTGTCAGAGTGCCGGTCTTGTCAAAGACAACGTGGTTGACTTTAGTGGCGCCTTCAAGCACAGCGCCACCCTTGACTAGAATGCCCTGCTGCGCACCAACGCCAGTACCAACCATGACGGCTGTTGGAGTGCTGAGGCCCAATGCACACGGGCAAGCAAAGACGATGACAGAGATGCAAAGCTTCAGACAAACCATGACTTTCCCGCCACTGCCTTCGGCGAGGAAGATCTTGGGAGGATGGGACAAGACGTGGCTAACGAACATCCAGCCAAAGAATGTGATGAGGCCGAGGCTGATGATAGCCGGGACAAAGTAGCCAGCGACAATATCCGCCACCCGCTGGATAGAAGCCCGGCTCGTCTGCGCGTCCTGAACCAATTTCACAATCTGGCTGAGCTGAGTGTCCTTGCCGGCTCGGGTGACCTTGAAGTCAATCGAACTAGTGCCATTCACAGTTCCAGCAATGACGGTACTGCCCTTCTTTTTATGAATGGGTAGCGCTTCACCAGTGATCATGCTTTCGTCCACGTAACTTTCGCCTCGAACGACAATCCCGTCTGCAGAGACTTTGTCCCCAGGGTGAAGAACGACTATGTCGCCTATTTCGATGAGCTCAGTTGGGATCACTCTGTGACCTGGACCAGATCTCTCCGCGCTGGATGATGCCGGCTTCTTCTCTTCGGGGTAAACTTTGGCGGTTGCCCATTCCTCAGCGTCCTTCTCAGCTGCGATGGGATCATCATAAATTGTCGTCATAGACGGAGCCAGGGACATGAGTCGCGAGAGAGCGGCTGACGTTTGACCTTTAGCGCGGTTCTCTAGCCATCGTCCAAGGGTAATGAAGGTGATGAGCATGGTGCTTGTATCGAAAACGGTGCTGGGCCGTTTGTCGGCCATTGAGAACATGGACACAAGCATGACGAAGACACTGTAGAAGAAAGCCGCAGACGTGCCCAACATGACAAGAACATCCATAGTCGGTGAGCGATGCTTGAGCGATTTGTAGCTCGTCACGTAGAATCGCTTTCCAATACCGAACTGTACGGGGATGGTGAGCAACAAACAAAGCACGTCCCCGAGGTACACGCCGGCGCATAATCGGAGCTTGCCGAAGTCGAGCTTCGGTAGATACATGGGAAGCAACATGTTGAGGACAAAGACGGGCACCGCGAATGAGAGAGAGTACAAGAACGCACGTCGCCACTCGTGGACCTCTTTGGTTTTGGAAAGAGATTCCAGTTGGGCGTTTGTGTCGTCCGACTCGGACAGCAAGGCATTGTAGCCGGCAGCCTCAATCGCCTCGACAATGGTGCGAATCCCAATTTTCGCGGAATCATACAAAACTGCAAGCTTGTATGTGCCCATATTGATGGACGCCGAGTGGACCCCCGGTCTCCGGAGAAGGGAGTCTTCTAGATCATTTGCCGCGACTGCATCGCGCAAGCCGTGTAAATTCAGGGTCACACTGTTCATAGAGCTAGAGGTAGACAGTTTAGTCTCTGACGAAACGATAGCTGCATCAAAACCTGCATCTTCGATAATTGTGGTGATTTGATGAGTTGAGAGAACTGTAGGGTCATGGACGATGATAGCGCGTTCAGCAAGTAAGCTGATGTTGAACTGGACCAAGCCATCAACACCATTGAAGGCACTCTGTACGCTGGATGTACAAGCGCCGCACGTCATGCCATCTATAGACACGGTTGTGGCCATGAGACGAGGTTTGGCTTCTGGATCTTCCTGCGAGCCAAGAGGGCCGTCCTGCGGGTTTGAGGTTTCCAGCACCGTCGCGCCGAAGCCACGATCCTCGATAATGTCCGCGAGTTGTTCAGGCGTAATCACGGAAGCATCATGCTCCACCACTGCTCGTTCTGACAGCAATGAAACATTGATCGATCTGACGCCTTTGACTTCCTTGAGTCCTCCTTCCACAGCAGACGTACAGGCACCACATGTCATCCCTTCCACCGCCAACGTCGTGGTCGAAAATCGCGGCGTCGTATCCTGCGCATCTCTGGGGCTATCGGCTTGTATTGACGGGCTGTCAGTGGAGATAATCTCGGCATCGAAACCACAGTCTTCGATTTTTTCGGCGATTGTTTCCGCGGGGAGGAGGTTCGGATCATGATGGACGACCGCTCGGCCCATCATCAAGCTAACTGACACCTCTCCTACACCTTCCAGACCCTTGAAGGCACCTTCAACGGCGGAAGTACATGCCCCGCATGTCATTCCATCCACCTTGACTGTCGTGGTGGCCATATGCGCCGGAGATCGGCCAGTGGAGGGGCCACTATCGTCGGCGCGTACAAGATCGGAGGCCACCATCGCGCGGAGTGAATTCACAAAAGCTACGCAACGGAAGCTTTACTCAGTGTGTTACCGCATGAGGTCAGTTATAAAAAGGAGACCAAGACTTTATGAAGAAGGAGAGTAGAAGCCGGCGCCTACAGCGACCTGGGTTGACGTCAAAGATAAATAGCGGAGAAAAGACCAACGGACGGAGAACGGGGACGGATGTGGTCGGAAGGCCGACAAAAGGCATTTCATCCCTTCCTTGGTGATGTTTGAGGGCAACTGGAAGAAACAGCCGGAAATTCTTGGCTAGAGAGTCCCATAGACTAATGCATGAAGAATTAATACAATCAATCAGTGGCAATGGTGATGGTTGGCGCGATTATTAATTTTTCCTAATCAGCCGCTATTGCTTCGCTTCTAGAGAGAACATTCTATCTCGGGTAAATAACAGGTCACAAGTCCTGAGTTTGATAGTATGGAGTATCTATGCTTTTCGATTGCTTTGCCAATAGTGGCACAGCTTGTGGTCCATTCTGGATCAGATGGTCAATTCTGTACTCTGTACAGCCTCTTGTGAGCTGGACATTGTGATAATTCATTAGCGCCGTGAGACGGCAACGAAGCTGCTGTCACACCGTTCCAATGCTTGACATGCAAGGGATCATTATCGATCCTCCGCGCTTGGTGTCTATCTCAGTAATTCGACTTTCAAGCTCAGGAACTGACCGAGTAGACTAGTTACAAGTTTGCAAAACCCTCAATGAGAATGATTGTTCGCAGGTATAATGTTCAATTGCAGGACAGTTACGATTCACCATCGTGGAACAGTGCCAGAATCCTAGCCTCATTGGGATCTTGTCCAGTTTCAAGTAAATGCTTCTACTTGTCATGATACAGTCTAACTCCTCAGATAGCCACCTTAAATGAACCCAGGACTTCGGGGTGGCAGGAAGGTGGAACACCGAAGCAATATTGAACCATTGCAAGGCAACCAATAATAATAATACAACGACAATTAGACTATGCTTGATACCATTATTGATACTCGTGTTGCCTTCTGAGAGAAGACGATGCATCATTTACGCCTAATCACGTGACATGGCGTTGTGATGCCTCGCGTCGGCGCGTCGCATCCCTCAGCCATGTGCAGATTCTCAATCGCAAGGACAACGTCTAGGTGTTGCACCCATTTTCACCTTACCTACTTCATCGTCATGGTACTGATACTAGCCATCTGTCAGGAGGGCCAATAAATAAGCAAGAGTCACAGAAAAAGCCAACGTTCTCTACAGACTGTACAGACTGGGTCTCCATTTCCGCCATGGCGAGCCACGACGAAGAGTTCAAGCTCTTCGATCAATGCAAAGTCTGTATAATTTGCTCCAAAGACCTCAGCCCTGATACGGCTCATCAGGTACGCCTATGTCCTTCTTGGTTGTCCACTGTACAACGTTCGTTCCGACTGACCTCGACAGCTCGCGTCAACATTCGAGGCGCATGGCGGGGAAACCGTGATCTACGAGCCGCCAGCAGACTTCCCACCCCTTACAGAGTTCACGCACCTGATATCAAATACTGTGGATTTTCCTGCATTCGATGCCGCGAATGACGCTCTCATTCCCGTCGTCAAACCGCAATGGGTGCAGGCGTCGCTAGCGAAGAAGAAGTTGGCCAACCCGCGACAGTACAACCCGGATCCGAGGCTCTTCTTGAACGATGTTGTCGTTATGTGCGGTGATATTCCAGAAGGCGACA
>JAABUG020121631.1:0-55929 GCA_011319215.2 Scortechinia acanthostroma
ATTTATATTTTCTACATCTGGCGCCTATCAAAATAACCATTTTTTTTTTTTTTTTCCCCCCCCCCCCCCCCCACCCCCCCACCAACACCCTCCCCCCCCCCCCCCCCCCCCCTCCCCTTTTTTTTGTTTCCCCCCCCCCCCCCCCCCCCCCGATTTTCCGATGCTAGCCAGAGAAAACCCATCAGTGGGCTATGGCTCATCATGGTTGTTCAACACTTCGCTCGCCCAATTCGGCGCACGTCGGATGATCGTCGACAGAGTCCCGAAGGGCAGCGATTATGATTGTGGCCGTGTTCCTCATTTACTGCGATGATAGGTGGAATTCACTTGCGAGTTCCGAGCGAGGGTTGGTCCTGGTCTCGCAGGCAGACGGCGGGGAGAAGCGCAAAACGAGGCGGATTTGGGGATGCACATCATTGAATCACGTCCTTACATTAAACCTGAACACACAGACCAACGTCGTCTGCGGGTAGGGAATTTGAGAAGAGGTTAGCAAACAGGTTTCGGGGGAACAGGCGCCTGGAGAAATATTTATTGCTCAGAAGGGCATCTTTCGGGATCTCAGCAATGCATCACAACGAAAATCCCGACAATGTATCACGCAGGGTTCTCGTTGGAAACTCAAATGAATAGTCTGTGTCGGCCCTGATTTTTGTGTATGCTCTGCAAGGAACTCCGGTATACACCGATGAACAAATAGAATGTAGGAATGCGGCCAGATATGGAGACCCATCAGGGATAAAGGACGGTAGCAGACTAGCAGTATGCCATGTATCGGATGTAGTATCCGCATAGGTAGAAGAAACCCTCCAGTGGGAGGCCGCTACCCCGTCTGATTCTGAATGGTTTACTTCTTTCAGATACACTTTTCCGCCGTCTTTGACCC
This sequence comes from Scortechinia acanthostroma, assembly GCA_011319215.2. NCBI lineage: Eukaryota > Fungi > Ascomycota > Sordariomycetes > Coronophorales > Scortechiniaceae > Scortechinia > Scortechinia acanthostroma. The sequence continues at coordinate 887 of JAABUG020121631.1, forward strand.
CAAAGAGTGAAGATCACGGGGCACGCTCGGACTCAACTCCTGAGAGTCGGTGAACAATCTAAGAGACTCCAACATTGAAATAGGAGACCCTCGTTGCGGCAGAGAACTGGAGCCGAGAAAGTACCGTGACAAATACCGTGCCTCGGTGCCGGCAGCGAGTATCTGTGTAGATCATGATCGGAAAACGTGGCTCTCATGGTGACAACTCATCCCTAGGCCACAATTGGCAGTCCTCACTTTTCGGACGTAAGGAAATGAACAATAATCAGTGATCATGCCACGCCGACGCCCTCAGACACAGACGGCTTGACGAGACAAGAATCATGACCTGGAAACGGCCATTAGACGATCATGAAGTTGACGAACTCCTGTCAGAGTCCGCAGGGAAATCAGCCGTCGATCATCCGCACGTCACAGACTAGTACGGAGTACGGAGTACAATGTGACCCGACGAACACCAAGTCCACTGCTAACCCAGGGTACCCAAGATTACGGAATTGAAACGGGGCTGGAGTGAGCTAATAATGTTTCTGACCTTCCTACTGCGTCTTATTCCAGCAAGTAGTGCGAGGCGGGGAAAGCTCGGTGTCCATTCGCGAGGGGATGATTCGCCAGCTACGTTTCGAACTATGAGATAAATCTCGAACTATTGGATTCAAGGTTCACGGGTTCCCAGCATGGAAAGCTCGATATATCGGGAGATTGGGGAAACTTCGGAGCATCCCCATGAAGATTGAAGAGTTAGTAGTTTCTCTATGGGGCGTTGGAGGACTCGTGGAGTCGTGGGTTTGTCGATGAGACATCTTGAATCCAAAAATGATGTCAACAGCCCACTTGGCCGGGAACGTAACAAGTAACAACAAGTGGAAAAAAGTTCAATAGATATTCGAACCCAAGAGATGTCTGAGATATACGCCATATTCGATGCAGTATAAAACAACGTGAGCCAACGTGCAATTCAAAGTTCATACTATTCCCGGGAGAGGCATATCTACTGGCTGTCTATTGTGGAGGAATAACTAGGTAGACTACCTTACTCGACAGCAGAAGAAGGCCCAATAATAATGTGACAATGACAAGTACTCTTCTGTCGACTGCAGAATAGTCCGCTTCAAACCAGCCGAGAGTGACGGACCCAGGTACCAGGAATGCTCTCGGTCGAGAAAGGTGACACGGCAGCTAAAGATGACAAATTCCAGCTGCAACCATTCCAACTTACGTTCTGAAACTTCGTGTAGAGGAACACGATGTTCTGCTGGGCAATAGGGCGATAGATAGTTACCGTCTTCAATATTTCTACCGTTCATTCCAATCATCTCTCATGGTAGCAGTTCTCTGAAGTAGGCATGCGGTACGTTGCAGGGAAACATTCTGATCATATCCCGTCTTCGAGATGGTAATCATGGTAGACTAGAACCTTCATTCTGCAAGATCCAGCATTGATCTGCACGCTTACTCCATCCACGCGCGATCTGAGTGCCTGTGATATTGGTTCTTGTAGGGTGACTGGCGGGTGGGTACACCTGGCAGTGGCTCTGTGGGCTGTGGACTGTCACGACTGTGGCAGGTTGGTAGCCTCCCTTAGACTCGCTACACCTATCTAGGTAGTAGGTAGTAGATAGTACCTAAGATACAGCCTAAGGTACCTTACGCCGGTTTACGGAGTACGCAGTAAGGTATCCCCAACCGGTTATCCCACTGTAATAAGTATTAAATAACCTATCTACTCCGTACTGACTAGGAACTATGATATTTTCTGGAAGCTGCTTAAGACTAAGGTACGGAGTGAAAAACTAGTGGCGACTGTCGTCCTGTCACGCTCCATTTCAGCCTCGACCCAGTTTTCGGATCTCCCCTAACTTTAGACAGGCGGGAAGGCAGTCAGGTCTTTGTCCAGCCCGTCACCTGCAGCTGGATGTAGCCAAGCGAAGTACTCCGTACATATTTGGAATTTTGTTCCAAGATATGGAGTGCGTACGGAGTCCCTGAGCACAGAGTACCTCAGAGTCAGGACTGAAGTGCAATGCAACCACTGTGTTATACTACTGCTGCAGCAGCGCTGCTACTCTTCTGTGGTTCTTTGCACTCTACCTAGATGACATTTGTTGATAACTATGCGCTGCGCCTCCGGCCAAGAACTTGGGCCGTCGTATAATTTTCGAAAAGGGGCCAGGACATCGTCGTTGAGCTCAAGCATCCGCTATCAACCTTGTTCAAAATGAAATCAGTGGTTGAATCTCATTCGGTTTGTGTCCGTTTGTCAGAAGTTTAGCGCTACCAAAAGTCATTGATAATGCTGGCATGCTGATGAACCGTCGGGATTGCGATTCGTTTGCTGAAAACTGAAGTAAATAAGCAGAACTTAGTTTGTATGAGTGCGTAAATAAAGTAAAATAAAATAGCTCACGCCAATCATCTCGTGGTTGCTCATCACTGAGTATTCCGACGCCTCTCTAACGCAAGCTGACCATCAATGGGGGCTGAGGGTTCGCCAGGTCGAACTTTATCCAACAAGAGGCCACGGCCGCCACCTCCAATCCCTTTAGCTCTACCAAGGCTTCAGATTTCTGCGCGGTGTTTATTACCATTCTGAGTAAGTGAACAATTATCACCCCAGCATTATCCAGACACAAACTTTGACCATTCTCTCTGAGTTGATCATGATCTTCCCTCATCTGTAGCAAGTTTGCTTAGCAATGTCGGTGAACACTGGGCAGTGACCGCTGGCCTAACAGTTTATGCCAGCTGCATAAACAATTGGAACATACCGGCTACCCTTCAGAATCGGGGACCAGTATTTCGGGCTTGGATCATGTCATTACTGGTGCAATAGATCAATCAGGTACGCTGGGACGTGCCCCACGGGCCTGCCGTTCCCAGAAAATCCACCCCTATCTACGCCGATAGAGGGGTATGAGTCTATAGGAATGGGATGGGTTCAGACTCTAAAGGCCGATCCGGGATTTGAGGCTTCCTGCCACTGTCCTGCATGCCACATCAACCCTTACCTGAACTTTCTCATCTGCCGTAGAGCGTGGACAGAGAAGTAAGGTCCGAGTGTCTATTACTCATGACTATGGATTATGAACTTCATTGTAACTGCGCGAATTAGGACAGCCATGACTATGATAGTGACTAGCGAGAGGATCCCTTGGACTCATGTCTCGTGGGGGCCAAATCTCCACCACCGTTGTCATTACTATTAAGTTCGCTGTAAGCATTGAACTGCTATGTCTTACGATCTGAAGAACGCTATGGCTGTTCTGGAAATTCTGAAATTGGATCTTCCGATCGGCCCAGCCTATCGAATCTGCTCGATTTCCCTGTCACCCGGGATTATCCGCAGTCGTGCAAGCACTCCACTTGGATTTATTGGGTCATTAAGCCTGGCGGAGCGAAGCAGTTCATGGTACTATTTTGGCTGTTCCCATGGTTGTGTCCTCCCCGGCTAGTGAGATTCTGATCTCATGTGGTCCCCAAGTTGGAACATCTGACGATCTTGGCGCACCTTAGCACAAAGCGGATCAGATTTTCAAGTTACCCAGAGACCCAAACGACGGCGGCTCTCTTTTGGTTCCAGGACTATGGAACTTTGCCTTGAGTCGAATTTGTTACAGCCAATGATGGCCTATATCGCGCACGTCATATCATTCGTCTGTACAGGCTGCAGAAGTCATAGGTGGTGATGGCCAGGTGCCTTAGTACTACCTAGGTACAAAAGTTGCTCCATAAACTTTTGATTTTTGACATTGAAAGCGCATAACCACTAGTCACCGTTCCATGATGGTATGGGCGCTTGTCAGTTACACTACCCCCCCCTAGCCGATAAGCTGAGGTGTCATATGCACGGGGCAGTGGATCTTGCATATTACCTCCTGTTTTCACTGCACATACAGTTACTACACAGCATGGACACCCAGTTCTCACACCAATCAGTCTTCTTGACTCTTCATCAGCTTTATGCGAGGCTCCTATTTAGTCGAGGATCCAAGCAGCACATTGCCACCAGAATAACTACCGTGCCTTAACCTGGTCCCTTTCTTGTGCGGTCAATTATTGGAACCCAGTTGCCAGGCAGCAGTGCCATAATTCGAGTTCGCATGCAAGGACGCTTCTTCCCGCACGATCCTCCGATTCCATCTTGCCTCCATCATTCAGTGCCATGAAGAGCGGTCCTGTCCAGTAATTGGATGATCGGGATGTGAATGATGTGCAGTGGACTGCATGTAACTAATGTACAGTGACGGGGAAGACAACGACGTGGATCCTGGTACACCACATATTGCAGGCTTTGCCAGGGAATGTGGGGCTCGTACAAAGGAACACCTCGGCGATCAGTCCTTCCCTGTCCAGGAAGTTGGGAGGCGGGATGCCCGGATGGGTCTAGTCTCGTCTCGTCTGCCAGTAGGCCCTGCCGACGTCAAGTAAGTTAGGGTTTCGACTGGCACCCAACTTACCCAACTTACCCAGTCATCCCCGGCTCAACCATCGCCAACTCGCAGCCTTCTTCATCTGTTCGTTTGCCACATTTATCCGATCGATCTCGATGCGACCACTCTGAGCCGTCGATCGGCGGGTTCATGCCAGTTACTTCCACTTGCAGCGGGAGCCCGGTAAAATGAAGTCTTAAGAAAAAGGGTATTTCTACAATTGGTTCTCATACCTGTCGGAGGGAGTACTCCAGCTGCATCATGATTAGTTTTCAATCTGTCATCTATTATTTTGTGTTCATCTCAGGTGACACTCTTTCTGTCAACAATATATGCTCTACTCTATCCTACTATTATCTCACCTAGATTGCTTATTTATCTCCAACATCCTGATCAGCAGCTTGTCCTCACTCTTCACTCCTCAGTCTTTCTGACAGAATCAGCCGAGTGCGTCTAGCGCGAGAGACACCTGGCGATCGCTCTTCATTTTTCCGCTACTCCTCGTATCTACAGAGTATCTATCTAGATTCGAGAGAGGTAACTCCGTACTGATATTCCGATTGTCAAAACCATTCGTGAGTCCCTAACCCCTTGCAGCCTTGGTTCCACTGGTGGACTTGTAATATTAGCATTGTTAATGAAACAATGTCAGCCACCGTTCCAACGATTACAGATAAGCTACCACGTTTAAATGGCCATTTGTCTCAAAAGCCTTCTGGAATAGTTCTCCCCCTCTTTGGTTCTTCCTCAGTCCTCCCCATGTATTCGCATCAAACATTTGCATAATCAATATCTATCTTACTTGACGACATTGCTAGGGGCCACAATAATGATAACAACTCGGGAAGCAAAGGCTTGAGCGCCACCATCCCTAGGCTCAAAAGACCTAAGTCCTATGCTTGGGATCCCAGACTATGGGGCGAGATGTCCCATAAATGACGGGGGGTTCAAACATCAGGAACGACACCCTGCCACTAGCAATGCTCGTTAAGGCGCTAAAAAGTTAGAAGATACTAGAGTCTTTTAGTTGGTTTCTGGAAGGATACTAGTGCTGGTAACAGATCAATGGGCATGAGGGGAGTTTCAGGCTCTCTGCTCAATTGCAAGCTCAGTACGGGGGGATGTCTCCATTTTTTCTGACAGAAATAGGCACGCCGACAACTGACGAGAGTAGGAGAAGTCATCGGTTCCGATTGTTACTACTTAGATTTGTTGATCTGACAACTGCATACCTGTTGCGCATAGTTTGATACATTGGTAAGCCATGGATCTTGGACCGGGTTCGTGCTCCTGGTTCGATCCCTTTCAGTGGAGATAGCCATTGTACGAACGAGCATGTGGAAAACCACAGCTGACACACAGATTATCATTACTAGCCTCCTTGCAATGTGCTGAAGGGCCGTTGTCTCTGGAGCACGACCTTTTAGATAGATCATCGACATTCGGTGCTGCAAATCAGACTTCGTGGGATACTAATCAAGGGCAGCTCCAGATCCTTGGCTCCATCTGTCAACCCTTTGCTTGGGATATTTCTGATAGGGCTCTCAAAGGAATTATTCTCAAACTTGAAAATTCGTTTTCGGCATTCCATTTTCATTTCTTATTTTCTAAATTATCACTTCCCTATCTTTAATGTTTCTCATTATTGTTCTGCAGTATGTACTGATACCTCCCCCTGTGCAGAAGTTTGCAAGCCTCCGCCCAACTGAAGACTCCAAGTGTTCCAAGGCGTAAAATTCTAAACTTCAAATCTCTCTTGCCCCTTCCCCTCCTTAGGCTCCTTCAGCCATTTGGCCCCCCTCTTAGCGTTTAGCCTTCTACGCAATTTTAACCGATTAATCATTGCTGCCACTTTGGTTCCCGACGAAGGAAGAGACGGTCGTCTTTAGTGTGTGGCTACTGTATCCACTTCCACCACGATCATCGATTGTCTTGGATCCGCCTCTTTTCCCACCCCCCTGTTCTTGACTTCTTGACTGCTTCCATCAATTCCACGGGTGCTCGGTCGTATGGAACAAGTTGACGGATCCTGCAATTTATAGATTCATATGTCCAAGAATCTTGAGTACCCTAAATATGCTCTTGCAGGTGGCGGTGCAAAATTCCCAGTGAACGTGACACTTCTAATTGTGGTTTGGTTGCTCTGCGTATTTGACATTTGTAGATCCCGAGTCCTGTCTGTGTACCTAGGCAAGTATGTGTATTAGACTGAGAATCTGACACTACCTAGAATTTACATAGTTCTGTTCCTCTAATTGGGCCACTGCGGAGACAGGAAAAAAGAAAGGAGGAAAATGAAGGTCTGAACCCCGACGCCAGATCTTGTCCAGCCCTGATCCAATCCAATTGCTAAGCTGCCTCATACTCTTTTTACCTTGCATAACCTTGGTTCAGCTGTCTCCATCGTCATCGTGAGCGGCGATGTCAGGATACCAATATTTCGACTATTTTATTTTATTTGAGTTTTTTTATTTTCTTATTTCTTATTTTTTATTTCTTTATTTTAATTTAATTCATTTTTTATTTCTGGTAGGTAACATAATCTAATATAATACTCATAATTGTCGCCCAATCTCCTCCATTTATCATTCATCATCGTCAGTATCATCAGATTACATCTCCATCGTTCAGCCATTTGGTTTTTCCACAACCCTTCTACTACCGGCCTTTTCTTCACCAATTCTTTACATCTTCATATTCTTCCCCTCAGTCCCCTTTCTCTTAACCATTCATATCACTACATCAAGGAGACTGGACAGGTACACCTCCAATCCTGTTCCTCTATCTTGAAACTACGTCAAGCAATCACCGTCTTCCGAGCACTCCAACACCTGGCTCTGAGTCGATGCCGCAGGCCGGCTGTGCCTCTTCGAACCATCTGACTATACATTTACGACCTGCAGTTGCTACAATACCCTCCTACTGATACTTCGTACGAGTGATCGTTAGCCAGATCGACTCATTAGTCTTGATCGTCTTATGTCCCAGCAAAGTGAGGTGGATGACAAGAGTGGGAAAATGGCCATTTCATATGCAAGTGGACTTTCCGCCGATCACACCCAGGCTCTGCCCTCGTTTCGCGAGGTAAGGAAAGCAACAGTTTTGCAGAAGGTGTTTCCCCGAATAGAACCATGGCAGCTGACAGTCTGTAGCTTCTCCCGCCTCATTTGCATGACGAAATCGAATCCGGCTCATACCTGTCATCCCGACAACCATCATCACACGACCGTCCTGTATCATCAAACCATGAGTTTGGATCCGGATCCAGGCCGCTCTCGGGCCGGACACCCTACGGATCTCCGTCCAAGTTCCCAGTAGGGGACGTCCGCGACTATCACATGACTGATAGAATACTGGGGGAACGGGCGCCTGTTCAGACACAGTTACCAGCGAACGGAGTACAGCCAGCAGCTGCTCGTGGCCCGAGCCCTATTCTACCATCTATCCGAGACCTTCAAACCATTCCCGATCGCGCTCTGAATGCACCAGCGGCCGGATTACCAGAACACCGGGGACCTTCCCGGACGGATGCATTTGTGGTTCAGGATTTTCGAGCGGGTGCTCTTGGCACACCAAATTACTCTTCTGCCAGTCTGCCGGGCTCAATGGGTGACCGGCGAGATCCATATGCTGGAAACAGCGTGTCGGCATCGATGCATGCTCAGCCACCATATCCCTCTTATCCGGGGGGCATCTATCAAAGCGATTCAGAGCAGGCCTCTTCGCAGTCGCTGCCGCCACCACAGCAGTCTAATTTCGGCATCATGGGCGACTCCGACTCGAAGAACAAGCGCAGGCGAGGAAATCTTCCCAAGCCAGTCACTGATATTTTAAGGGCCTGGTTCCATGAGCATCTGGATCATCCCTACCCGAGCGAGGAAGATAAACAGATGTTTATGACTCGCACCGGGCTTACTATCAGCCAGGTTAGTTTCCACACTTCTGTGATCATCCCTTTTCTTGATCACCCCGCTGACGACTCGCGCTGCAGATTAGCAACTGGTTTATCAATGCACGGAGACGGCAGCTTCCCGCGCTTCGAAACCAGATGCGAAACGGTGCCAGTGACCTTGATTCGCAGCGGCAATCACCGTTCAGCGACATGGAACAAACGTCTTCCGAGTCACCCAGTAGGCTCAATTGTGCGAACAAGCATTGAGCCGTTGCCCCGTTTATCGTCTCCTGTCCCCTTTCTGGAACATCCCTGATTACGACGAGCAAGCCGAGCAAGACTAGCCACGTATGATCATGATACCCTCCGAACCTTTCCTAATCTAATTTCGTTGATGATCCTCTGTTCGATCGAGTTGGAACGGCTACGCATTATATGTCAATGTCGGGACGAATACCCGGCCCGAGTCTTATTCTCAACGCCAGAGTCCAAGAACTCTCGGATATGCATATCAGGTGTTTATGGGTTGTCATTTGTCTGGTTCTTATTATACTACACCAATGCGTTTCCATGTCTTTCTTTTTAATATGTATTCATTTTGATTTTCCATGGTTCTGATGAGTTGCGATGTTTGAGCGACACCCTGAGCATCTGAATGATCTGTACAAGTATGGATGATGTGATCATGTCATGTTAGTAGAATTTCCCAGCTGCCATTTCACTCTGCAGTGATTCTTTTCTTTGACTTATTTCATTCTTCGTCCACTATACCAGATAGATTCTTCATTTCTGGATACTAAGAGAGCATAATTTACCAAGCTCCTTGATTTCAGTCATGTGGCCTCTGACACACGGGAAGGGTCGTATGCGGAAGCGTATTCCATCCCTTTTCCAAACCTGGCTTTGTCTACCTTGGAATCTGTCGTGCGTCCGCTCTAGTTCGTACGCCAGAGGGAGCCATGGAACCTAAATTGACCAGTCTTCTCGAACCAGGTTTGCTGAAGTCTTAGGACGAACCATGGTTCGGGGAAAAGTGGGCAAAAACCATGGAACGAGTCAGCACGACCTGCTCCAAAGTGTCGCCCGTCATGATTTGCTGCGCCGGCCGATCGCCGATCTTCGCACGCAAGATTGGCAGTCCGAAGTCCGTCGTGACTCTCTGAGTTTGGAAGATACATAGATAGTTCACTTACAGGACGAACTCGGCCTGGCCACATACCGAACTGAGAGTAGTCGACTGTATTCCGTGGATCGGGGATACCTCTTTTGGACACCCATCAACAAGCGTACTTTATCCACTCAACTTTACAGTACAGAGTTCCAGCATGATCGGCACAGCCACGTGATGCACGTCATTGGGTTGACACTTGACAGTCGAAGGATCAAGAGTCAAAGCTGAGCCTGTAAGACAGTGACTTCTCGTCTTGCGCCACAGTCTACATTATTGGCTTTATTGCAGGGTTCTTCAATCGCACACCTGAGTGGTGGATGAGAAGCCGTTCCAACCACCATAAGCAAAGGAACATGCCATGCACGAAGTGGCAGTTCAACCATCCTCGCCTGCTTACCTCTCTACACGGCGCATAGAATGTAGAGGGGACACTTATTGTTGGCACAGGGTTTACTTACTCCATTGAGGTTTACAATCAATTTAAACCAAAGCCCGTGCGCGTATATCACTGATGCATGAAGCACGGGGGAGCTGTCGGGGGACAATTCGAGATCTATCTGATCATGATGTATCACATGGCGGTGAAGGTGCGGCTGCACGGAGGATAGCGAGGGGTCGGATTTCCTGGTTTACCACCTGCAAGGCTGCAAGTGAGGAGATGTATTCCATGCCTCTCTACAGGCTCACTATATTCGGGGAAACGGACGCTTGAATAAGGGAGACCAGGACTCAGTAGTTACCTTGACGCTACCATCCAGTACTGTCGATGAGGGATGTCATCATCATCATCAACCCCTTGCCATGGCTATCACGATAAAGTTCCATCAGGCTGGTAACTTCCAGGCTAGCCGGTCTTGTTATCACTTTGACACTTTTTGAGGCGGTGCAATATCTGTTTTGGGCTTGGAGGCGGGGAATTTACCATACTTGGTCACATACCACGGTCCACGGTCCACAGTCAACCGAACTGCCAGCGCCAGCTTCTGTACGGAGCACGGAGTACGGAGTACCTGGTACTGGTGCTCGCCAGTTGGCATTGCAGCTGCACAAGAGTGCTTGAGCGTTGAGCAGACAACTTGGATGTTGTAGATATGCAGAGCAAAACAAAAAGAAAGCAAATTACAAAATAAGAAATTATGATTATGCACGTCTCACAGGAGTGTCAACTGCACCTGCAAGAGCCAACCTGGAAATCCAATCCATGCACCCCACTTTTAACTTTCAGGCAGCAGATGCCATCAATCATGCTATTGACTATTGTGGGTTAGCCATGGATCGACAGACCCAAAACCAATCCAATATTTTTGTCAGATTGTCAGATTGTCAGTTCCTGGTCGACGGAGACGGGCGGGCTTAGCACCCAGTTACCAGTAGGATACAGCCCCTCTTGTCGATCCCGTCTGTTTCCCATTCTTCTGCAAGGTTCTATCCTACTCCTGGTTGACATATTAGGAATACTTATCTTACCCCGTCTCCGTGGCATTTCTCGGGATACGTACAAGGCTTATGGAGTAGCGTAGCGTAGCGGATCCCTTTGCCACTTTCCAGGCTGAGCTACCACCTTTCTCCTAATCAGGTATCTCGATCTCATCAAATCATCCCGGCGGCTACGAGTGCGGAGTACACGTTTACATCACTATCCGTACCTAGGTATGAAACCTTTCTTTGAATCAAATACCGGACTAACCCCTGCTTCCATCTCTGCGGTCTGACAAATACGAGGATGCAGTGGTCACCGAGGGGAAGCTTTTTCCGCTCCAATCAAAGCGCCCTTTCCTCATGTGACTTGTGACTGTGTACTTAGTAGGTAGACTACTGCATAGGCACGCATCCATAAGCATCAGCCTACATCAAGTCACCTATGGATACTTACAAAGTACTTTACCTTACTGCAGTCTGCCAACCCCGGTACGGACAGAGGCCAGGACCCTGCCAAGTGCCAAGTGCCAAGTATGAAGTATGTAGGTAGTATGTAGTATCCAGATGCAAATGCAAACACCAAATCCCGATCGGGATCTGCCGACTGAATGACTGACTGCACCTTGCTAGGGTATCAAGGAAGTTATTTGTCTCTTGAGTCAATGAATACTGCGCATACAACATCTCCTCATATATTTTAGCTTTAATTTTTTAATTTCTAATTTTCTAAATTTTTCACTGACAAATACGTTCTTGATCAAGTCCTACGCGTTCGCTCCTAGGTACTAGCTACTGTAGAAAGGTAGGGGTTGTATCCGTACCCTGTCCTCCGTAGTATCATGCCTTCACTTCACTGCAGAGTGCAGTCGCAGTCTCACGCATTGGGTTGCACCTAAGCACAGTAGACTTCCCCCGTGGGGCCTGGTGGCCTAGTGGCTTACATATCACATCACCCATCTCATCATATAGAACGACACGCCTCAAACACTAACACCTGGTCAAGGTGAAGCTGCAGCTGTGCTTGTGCTCTGCTTCTGCTTCTGCATCTGCATCGCGACGTTTCCAATTCCGATTCAGTTGGCTCTATTGGGGATGTAGCACACTTGTCTGCTCGCCTTGTGGGTTCGGGTTGAGCAGGAGGGCGTTACAACGCGATACAATGAGATGGATGGATACCGGTGTCTCGCTGGACGAACTGGTTCGATTCAAGGCTCGAATCGACGTTGACTGACTGCAAACTGCTAGCATCATTCGGAATCCCTTCAAGATGTAGGTGTCATGAGTCTGGTGTAAAGATAGACTCCTCGCTGCAAATGACTAGACTACACTTCCTGTTAACGTCACATCACTCCGAGACATCCGTCTATGCCTTCAGTCGCATATCCCGCTGGTCGAATCCCGGTCAGCGGGGAATGCCACTATCGCCGTCGACTGTCTGGATTCATGAAAACGTAGAGATGAGGACTCCTGTCTGGGGTGATTCCCGGACCGTGCTCGAGTACCGCGTATTGCAGGCTGATATGCTTTTGGATGATCAGTCTCCACTGAGGGTGTCTCGGTGTCTCTTGTCAGGGTGATTCCCGAGTGTGCTCGAGTACCGCGTATTGCAGGGTGATATGCTTTTGGATGATTCGGTGGAGTATATGGCTACAGCGCAGGCTAGGTGGATAGTACTTAGCCTATCCCCGTAAATTGAGGGTTTCCTTCATCGACATTAACTCACTGAGCAACCCCATAATTACTCCAACCTGCGGTCTGACTGCATCCTGCTGCATCGAATCTGTCAGGATGTATAAGCTGTGAAATGCAAGTGCCTTGATATTGCTATCGTCTCAGGAAGTCTATGATGTAGATATGCGTATATACCCATGATAATCGAAACAGATGATCGTCCGGCCAAACCAGCACAGACAATAAGATAGAGATCAGGCGCCCGCTAAAACAGATGAAATCAATAGATAAGTCCCAGATCACATAGTACTTAACCAACTCAATGAGCCAACACAGGCAATAAACCTGCAGCGCAAATGTTTGGATCAATGGAACCACGCAGTCTAGCCGAGATCAACTCTGGCGATGCGATGAAATGAGGAATGAAATGCAGAAAGCCGAGCTGGAGAATAATGTACACGGACGGTTTACCAAGTTTCCTATGCGTCGTCAGTAAATGTCTCCAAGGAATCTTCTTTCCTCTCCTTTTGGGGCCGGACTTACGGCAATATATTGACCGGCTTCCTTCTTGTTCTTCCAAAAGTGCTCCGCTTCCTCGCGGTTCAGGTTACCCTTGGCCATAGCCACATCCACCAAGGCAGCTTCAACACCCTCACCCATACCCTTACCGCTACCACAGACAAAGACACGTCCGTCAAGGGCATTGATGACAAACCAGACGAGGTCGGCCTGATGACGAACCTCTTCCTGGACGTACTTGCTCTCGCCGCGACGGCTCTGGACCACCGTCCGCACCTTATCCTCTTCAACGCCCCATTCGCCGCTGTAGAGCTCATCCAGAAGGGAATCGCGAACACCCTGCAAGACCCAGACCTTGTTGGCGCAGTTGGCCGACTGCAGACGGCGCTGGACGAACCCTCGGAATGGTGCGATGCCGACACCGGCGCCAATGAGAAGCATGGGACCGTCGGAAGCAAATCGCTTGGCGAGAGGATTAGCCATCAGGCCACGGAACATGGGAACGTGGAGACTGAGAGTCCGCGGATCGATGCCCTTCTGCTCCGCGTCGATGATCTGCCTGGCGAGCCGTTCAAGATACCCAGATCCAACTCCGGTCCGAAGACCGCCTCTCCAGTCCTCGGTTTCCGCCACTGACACAGCTATCTCAATGAGTCTACGGCACTTGGTGTCCTTCCTCTGGCATGAGATCTGGGGGTCCTGCGACAGGGAGTAGAAGCGTGGCATCAATTGGTTCAGAACGGATAGAAGGTGGTCGAGCGGCGGCTGAGAGGAGGGAAATGCGTGGAGTAGCTGGGAAACGGTAATGTAGGATCCTGTGCGGAGATCGCAGAAAGCGCCCTGGCCCTGGGCTGAAGAAAGGAACATGAGTATCTTCTTCTCGTTGGGTTCGGTTGCGTACTCGGCGAGCAGTCGGAACAGAGGCTTGGTGGGTGGGTAGCTCTGAATGTCGGAGCACCAGTTCAGGAGCTCTCTCCGGGTGGTGATCAGGTCCCGAGGCTGGTCGTCACCCCAAATCGTAGGCCACCGGCCCTTGGTGGTATGCAACGTAATCTTCTTATCCCGGATGGACTTGGGGATACCAAGCTGGTTGAAGATATCATCAACCTCTTCTTCCTTATTCTTTGGGCAGACACCAATCGCCCCGCCCACAACAAAATCAACATCTCCACTCTCAGCAGGGTAGTCGGTCACGTCAATGTCGAAGTGCAAAGTTCGCTTCTCTGCCCCCGGCTTGGTGAGCTCTCGGGCGTGATGCAAAGGCGCCCGGTACACGTTGTACGGGGGATGTGGTTGAACGAAAGTGGGCGGGTGATCCGCGGGGCCCAGCTTCAGATCCAAGGCCGATGCCGGTACCGCTGAGAAGGACACTGTCTTTTCTGGTATGGGAACAATGTTGGTAAGTTCACTATCCAATGTGAGGTACTCGATATTGAGGTTGAGTTTTCTGAATGCTTCGTTGTCCGGAGGAGTGACTGCCTTAGCGCTAGGCACCGGTGCAATCTTGGTCAACGGCTGGCTACGACAGCATCCACCACCGCAGCAGAGAGGCTGAACCTTCTGTGTGCCTGCAGTACCGACGCTCTCCAAGACCCGTCTCATGTCCTCGGAGTTCTGTGAGATGAGGACAGTGGATGCTCGCCTCTGTCGCCCAATTCCGCTGTCTGCCAACTCCTTTTGGCTTTCGTATGAATCAGACTGCTCTTCATCTAGCGAAGTGAGAGGAGTCGATGGGGCGTCTGAGTCGGTCGAGACTTCGCTTTCTTGAGCCGGTGACGAGCCTCCGAAGCTGGTATCAGTAATCGACAGTGACCGAATGCGAGGTTCTTCCGGCACTGGGTTGTCTGGGTGGGAGGTAGAAGAAACGGGGATGGCTCGGTAGTCCCCACTGCTAGAGTGACTGAACGTCGAGTCCTTCCTCGAGGACGGCGTCGCTGGTAAAACGGCGTGCACTATAGTCAAGAAGGTCAGACATGCCCCAATGTCCATGCGAGCAAAGGTGGAACGTACCCATTGTGTCGGCTGAGAAGTTTCGAAACGAAGATAAGGCGATCGAATGTCGAGGAACAGAAGAGTAGAATGATATGAGGGAAGAGGAGGGGAAAGAAAGGAGACGAGCGGAGAGGCGATACACAACGGCGGCTGGCTGACTTCACAAGCAGTAAAGACCGGATGAAGAAAGCTTAACGAAAACCAGCAATTGGGCTGCAAAGACTGTCTGGAAGGGACAGACGGGGGGCCGCCAAAGCCGCGGACATGCAAACTCGACAGGAGAGTAGAGTGAAGGTGAGCGAAATGGGGAAAAAGGAAAGGGATCAGATAATTATCATCGGAATGGGTGGGATGATGGCGGGAACGAAAATGGCCTGCCTGGGGCAAAAAACCGGTGCCGGAATGGCGGTTCCGTTGCGCTAGGTAATGATTCGTAACAGTGTGGATCAGATAACTCAGAATGCCTCTAAAGTAGAATTGATGTCTCAATCTCAACTGTCAAGAGTATCGATATTAGATGCAAGGAGAGGATCAGATAGAGAGTGATGGAATAATATACTGCGGTAGACTGAAGGCAGAACGTTGAGGTCGGGAAATCGAGAGATCAGATTACCGAATGTTATCGCAACCTTTGCCACTCACTTACGTAGGAACGCCCGGTAACTTTGTTCTCAGTAGTCAGCCTGTCCATATCTGACGCAATCAAGCAACTCCTATTTATGGGGGGTTCTGTACCTCTCTAGACTGCCATTGACTTGATTATCTTCAGCAATATTAGTAAACTACCCCATATCTGATCTCACCAATTTCCCCTTTACCCTAGTACATGGTACTAAGATCCCCATCCTGCAGCTAAGCGGATCATTCTACATTAACCTGCAACCCAGTCGGACAATGCTGCTAATCCCCAGCAGCTGAATGGACAGCTAGCCAGGAGTGCTAGTATCGCAACTTCCAGCGATAAATATAAAAGCTCATCGAGAATCTGAAACGAAGTGGTGTATCGGACTGTAAACCGTATACCCAACGGCAGCCGGTTCCCCTTACCGTTACCGTTACCGTTACCGTTACCGTTACCGATCTAATCTGATCTGGTCGCCAACTTCCCTTGGCCCTCGTCTAGGCACTCTGACAGAATTACGTCGGCCCTCGGCAAGATGCCCCTGGCTCTATCCTCTTGTGTGAGTTGTAGATAAAACAGTATGCCAGGATCAGATTGTACTTTACATAGCCACGCGGAGGCGGGTTCGACTCCGTCCACCTGATTTATGGCGGACTCACTGGAAACGGACGGTCGGTATGTGGGTTATCTGATCCGACAAATGCTTTTTGCCGACTGATCTGGGGACCATTTCGTACAAGAACATTGAGAATGATCGATTACCGGCCAGAGATGATTATTATTATCATGGATCGCATCAGAGAGACATTCGCTGAAGCTATGTCACTTTGCATTAGGTACCGAGTACTTTGTGAAGATTATTGTCGATGTGACAATTTCGGAAAGTGGGGACATGCCGATGTCGGACTGGATCATATCAATCAGATAGCAAAGTACGGAGTACGCACTATGCATACATAGTACGAAGTCGGTCACAGACTATTTGATCTGATAAATTTGGAACCAGTGACTATGCCGCAGCCACATACTATCTACGTGCACTGGTGCAATCGGTCTGTACGATGCCATCAAGAAATCCAAGCCCCCAAGCAAAGCAACTCGCACTGAACAGCCTCATCCACCACGACGTAGCTTGAAGACGAAGTCCATTTTCTGATTAATAGGCAAGTACCGGCACTGCTCGTCACTAATGCAAAGCCTGGCCCACCAGCCATAGACCTCAGGCACTAACCAAATCCACCAGCAAATAGGAATCTCATCCGAGCGATATTCCCCCTGCCTGTCCCCGAGTTATCAGATCCTCGGCTGAGTCATTTCCCGGTGGGCTGACTTACGGTGGCTCCTATGGCTATTAGTGGATAATAGTCTCCGTCTGATATGTCTAGCAGGGTGTTACCTGTGCCTTATTATTAGGAATGACACGGCAGAATGATGATCTGGCAGACGTGAGTCTCGCGGATGTTTCCAATATGCCCTCAATGGAACTGGGACGCGCTCGGGGAGTGAATAGCTCCTGTAGCTGGGGTAATGGCGTTTCATTGATCAGTTCCCATAGGATATTTATCTTGGTTAGCTAAAGTTCGCAGTTACTGGTAGAACCCTGTCTGAAAGTGTGCGCAGCATATCGAGGCATCGTGTTTGTAAACGTCCCAGGAAATTTAATGCACGTAACTCGCCTTCTTATCTTACTGAATTACTTGAACTCGAGCGCGCACTCCATCGTGACAAACATGACAACGTCTATGTACGCACTGCAGTAAAGCATGCTCTATAAAACAAGAATAAAATACAATCAACAACCAAGGTTTTGTGCATGCAATCTCAAGCGTCACCGTCATATCTGCCCTCCCTCTTCACCAGCGCCACGGGAGCAATGAAGTTATGCCGGCCCCAGATCACGTAATAGACGGACGCAAAAGCAAGCATACCAGTGTACATCACCACACTCCAATTCATTGTTTTCGTGTCTACCGTGCTCGTCAACGGGAAAAAGGCAAAGACGAAGATGGGAAGCAAGAAAGCCAAAGCGGCGATATTGATGGCCATGCCGAAGCGGCCAAGGGTCCATCGCCGAGGCGGCAGGGGCTCGCCCCGGATACGCTTCAGGAGCACGCAGCCTATTGAGAGAATGTAGGCAGATATCAAGGAGGTGATTGTCAGTGATATGATGGCGGACAGGGCGACCTGTGAGCCAATATTGATCAAGGAGAGAAGAATAGTGACTGCTAGAGAAACCATGACCGAGTTGAGCGGGATATTCCATCCTGGGGTGACCTGCATGAGCAATCAGTAACAGTACCGCTGCCAGAGCCTAGTTGCATAAAACTCACATAGGCAAAGAATGATGAAAATGGCAGTCCTTGATCTCGAGCAAAAGACCATAGCTGCCGGGATGCCGTTGCGACCTCAGTAATTGTGCTGGCCGTGAGCGTAATCACCAAGACCGCGGTCATTGTGTTCGTTGCCGCGTAGTTGTTGGTGGTGTTGTAGAAGATCTGGATGAACGGAAATCCAGTTGGAGTACTCAAGACGCTGTCAACATCGCCCAGGCAAAAGCAAAGCGTGACAATCATGACAAATCCCAAAACTCCGTTGACCGCGACAGCCGACATCATTGCTTTCGGCAGCGTCTCCGCTGCGTCCTTGATCTCCTCCGCTTGAATCAATCAGTAACGCTTCCTGAATAGGGAAAGAGAAGACACCGCACTTACACATGTGTACCGAGCAGTCATAGCCTATCATGGCCGTAATAGTGGTTGAGAGACCGACCAGAGTGGCAGTGCCATCACTATTCCACCCTCCGGCATTATTGAAGTCGGTAAAGACAGCTTTCGCACTGTTTCGAGGAGCAAGGACCCAGAGTGGGATAATGATGGCGAAGAGCCCTACCACATGGATGATCAGGATGAGTCCTTCCACCATGGGTAGATTTTTGGCTAGGAATGTGTTGAACAATATTGAAAATGTCGTTATTGCCACCACCAACAATGTGCCGTGCCATCGCTGAAACTCATAGGTTGGGTCGTTTAGAACGATCAGCCCTTGTATGATCGTGCCAGCGAGGAAAGCGATTGATACGATAGCGCACTGCCATCCGGTTGCACAGAGCCATCCTATCAACGTCAGTTTCGCCCAAGAACGCCCAGTTCTCTTGCCTACCGGTAATGTAGCTCAAGAACTTTTGGCCCCTTCGAGGAGCGAACTCAGAGACCCAATGGTATTGACCTCCTGAGGTTGGAGCCCTAAATCGTCAAAAAGAGCTTGACCCAAGGCAAAAGCCACACTCACATGGAAGCCATTTCCGCTATACTGGCGAAAACGAGGGCAAATCCTGCCGTGACAATGAGAAAGCCCCATATCAACCCTGCAGTGCCCCCGTCAGTCAAGGCGGAGCTCAACAGCCTTCAGTCCGGAGTCAGTCGCCTTGATCACTTGAAAATGCAGGATGCACTGACGTTAATATCACTTCCCACGTTGAAATCAGCGTGCAGCCGAAGCCAAGTATCGAGATGAAGCGGAAATTTCTCTGATGCAGGCCGTCGTTAGAAAGTCTCCTGAATCAGGAACCTCGCCAACTAACCCGCAAAACCTGCACTCGACCTAAGGCGCTCATGTCTCGTTGATCTGCCACTGTGCCCATGTACTTGGGGGCAACAAGACCCTTCGCAGGGTACCCGGCCTCTTGAGCGAGATCATCCTCTATACGACATTCCGCTTTGCTTTCCCCGAGATGGGTGTCTTGAGGCGCCATAAGGACTGCGGATGAGCGAGCACTGAAAGCTAGTCAAATATTGATGCTAAACTCAGCATGCAAGTCAAGTTGGCGGCATACAGCTCGAAGGACAGAGAAAGAGGACTCTTTTGGGATTGAAGAGAAATAGCGACGCTAGTTCGTTTGCCTCAAACAAAGAAAGCGACTGCTTTACAGCAGGTATTCACCGAGGAGGATCAACCAATTGTCATCTCCCAGAAGCAAGGAGAGCAGACAAGACATCCAGCCATGTGGGAAGGAGAGGAGAGGCGAGAAAATCGAATGGACTCGCCAGTGCAACATTGCATAATCGCACATCCCTACCAGACATGGCCCAAGGAGGTATAGAATGGTGACAATAGTGCACTTTCCCGGACCCGCTGGCGATCATTGATTTCAACTGATTTCAATTTGAGTTTGAATCGTGCTTTTCTTTTTCTCAAGGCACCTTGCATGACGCCAAGGATCAAAAAGAACCATCACAAACTGTGAAGCCAAACAAGACGTGGGAGACTGGGAGCAAATCCATATGTCAACCCTCTGCCACGAGAGTTTGAACGAGAAATGTAGTGTCCGCATTCTTTTGGAGAATGGTCAACGTCCGATCCATCGCATTCGCAGGATGACAGACGTGAGGAATGTACGACCCGAAGGCCGGAGCTCAGGAAACAAAGAGGAGCAGGCAAAGCTCATCTCATCCCCACGTAGCCCTTGTGTAACGCGTCAGTGGGTGATCACAGGACCATCGCCATCCCTTCGTTTACCGTCTTTTTGCTCCGGAACTCAACAATGAAAAGAGACTTCGGTATCACACAGTGCTCCTGCATAACAACACTCAGTAATGAAGTGAGTGACTGGGCTAATCAAACCATGCGGCCTCATTTCAAAGCGCACGCTGAGACTGCAGCCACCCTGGTAAGCCCCTCGGTTGAGCTTAATCTCGCGGTGTAGATGAGGCTTGTGTAGATCGCCAAAGGTCAAGACAATCGCCCCGTGGCAGTCGAAAATGTCTCGCCCCTCGCGTCAGTTCTGCTTCGAACCTGAGTCATTTTTCCACATGGTTACCCCCTTCCCTTTCCTGGTCGAGTCCTCCAGTTCGGGATGGATGATCATTACGATCCTGTCCCAGTATCGACAGCGACGCAACTGGGATCAAGCTTTGCTTTTTCCATGTCCTGCACCCATCGTTCGGCGGGGTTTGCATGAAAACAATGGCGTTTGTGTCACAAGTCAGTAGTCAGTCCTGAGACCAGACCCAAAATGAGATGTGCCAGGCTGCGACTGCCAGCCACGATGCCGATGCCGACTTTCTTGCGTGCACATCACATACCTGATGGATACTCCCCTTGGGTCAGAAAAAATGGACTGGCCATCCCAAATAGAAATGATTGACTTGCATCGAATCAAAATCGCAGCAGAGGAATAAAACTCGACCGCTGCCTCTGGAATTCATACTCACCTCCAGTCTCCAGCTGAGTATCGACCTCGGCTTTCATGCTGCCATGTCCATGGGCCCGTATGTTCCTCCAGGACAGTCGCCTCCATTCCAGGTGGTGGATGACCTGCATCATGGAGCGTGGATAATTATAACTGCCGCCTTGGGGCTGGTCGTTTCGTTAGTCTGTCTACTTATCCGGTTGTATGTGCGACTGGCTCTCAGTCCTCCCTTTGCGTATGATGATTATGTTCTTCTTGGGGCAACGGTAAGCTTGAGGCAGACACCTTTCTAGATTCTGCTAATAACTTCTGCTATATCCAGGTTGTCGCTATCGCCCAGTCCACACTGATCTTCGAGGCCGTCTCCCAAGGCTTCGGAACCTCGATCAGCCTACTGGCACAGGAGCAAATCAATAGAATCCAGACAGTAAGAGCGCTTGCAATCACCACTGAGACTCAAACCTCACAAGCATACAGTTGATCACAATAAGCGACATCCTCTACCTAGTCACCATCTACGTCTCCAAATGCTGCGTCGTGGGCATCTACCTCCGACTGACGCCTCAAAAAACCCACAACCGAATCTCCTGGGCAACTCTCCTCTTATGCACATTATGGATCATCCCAAGCACCCTCATCCTCGCCGTCAACTGTGAAATGAACCGCCCCTGGAAGACATCAGGTGGCCAATGCAGTAACCTTGTGAGAGTCCTTGAAAACCACATCCTTGAAGGCACGCTGACTAAAGAAAAAGCTCGCACGATGGGAATTCATAACAGCAATGGACATCCTCACCGAACTCATCCTCTTCGCCTTGGCAGTCGCCCTCCTGCAGGGCCTCTTCATGCCCCTAAAACGCAAACTCCAGATCGGCTCTGCCTTTGTCTTTCGACTCCCGTAAGCCCCCCTGCCCCATTTCTAGACGCAAAGCTCTAATAAAGCGAAGCCTCATCATCTTCACAATCCTCCACATCTACACCCTAAAAGGCCACTACCACTCTCCAGACCCTACCCTCTCAATCGTCACATCCAAGATCTGGTCGCAGGTGGAGCTCAACTACGCCCTGACGGCTTGCAGCGTGTTCTGCCTAAGGCCCTTCATGGCGGCCGTGAGCACGAACTACGGCACGGCCGGCGACTCGAATCTGAAAAGCGGCTATGGGTCGTCGTCGCAGACGCCCAAGGAGAACAGCTCCGGCTCGGGGTCCGGTTCCAAGTCGCGGAGCGCGGCGTCGGCGTCTGCGCCGCGGTCTAGGATCGGGCTTTTGGCGGGTGAGGAGAGGAGGACGTGGAGATCGCTGTTGTGGGAGCGGCGGGCGGGGAAGAGTGGGCGTGGCCTGACGGGGGACTGTGAGAAGGGGTGTTTGGTTGCTGGGGGGATTGGTGCCGAGGGGGGAACAGCTGCGGCTGCGTCGCAGCCTATTGAGTTGGAGGAGCTGGAGCGCAAAGGGTTGACCAGTGCGGGGAGTGATGGGAGCACGAAGATGATCATTCGGAAGGATGTGCAGTACTCGGTTGAGTATAAGCGGAAAAGATCAGACGCGGGGGTCAATACTGATGCACAGTACTGGGATACTTATGTAACGAGTGAGCCATAGTACAACACTTGTACCATATATAGAGACCGATGATAATATAATGTTAATTCGCCAGCGACTTCTATATAGTCTAGGAGCCCGACGGGAGACTGGGCTAATGCTCCAGGATAGTAGGAAATAGAACGATTAGACCGTTTCCCCCTGGGCAAAACGCCACCTAACCATGCTAAAGCACAAGCGCCGATGTGTCGAGATGCAAAGAAGGGTTGTCTGAAAAACCTATGTACGAGCAGACGGACGCTTGAACGGATGCGCTTCCGTATTCCTGCTTGATCGTTAGCTTGGCGAAAACTTCTCACAGGTAACAGCACATACAATACATAATCATCCAAGTTGACAAGATCTGGTTCGGAGAAGATGAGGTAGAAGTACTTCAAGGTCTCTGCCAACCAGAAACTCTCCATGTAATCCATCTGGGTTGGCTTCGAATTGCGCACGTCCTCAATTGCCGCATGGGCATGCTTGGTCCGAGTCATCTTGTCAATGCTCTGAAACATTCTCCACGCATCGTCCTGCAATTTCTTGTCCCCGGTGATGCGATACATGATGAAAACAGACTCGATAGCCTCGGGTCTAAACCAAGATCAGCATACTGCACCTGATGCAAGAATGCAAGTTTAAACCACCTACCGCAACAAATATCTCGGATCCGATACCTCAGTTACGCCTGGTTGAAGCCCACTGTCCTTGATGATCCTCTTCGCTTCTTGAACAGCGTCTTCCGCCTCTGAACCCTTGCCCAGTCGCCGCCGGACGTCTTGATACCACTTCTGCTCGTCCCATTCACAGCTATCCATGCTCCGACAAGGGCTGAGACGCATAGATTCCGGCATAATTCCAGAGGGCATGACGTCGTATGCCCAGATACAACCATCGGTTAGCTTTCGTGCAATCGAGAGCTCCTCCGGGCGGTTGAAGACCTTGGCCCCAATTCCCACAGTGCCCCCAAAGAAGCATTTCAGATGTTCCCATTGAGGCTCCGGATGCGAATTGGTATCGGCACTCGCATGAATATTTCCGGCGAAGAGAAGATCCTCGCCACCTTTGGTCATGGGCCGAAACAATAAGCGCTTCTTGATCGCCTCCATGGCGACGGCATACATCTTGCGGTATTGATTTGTTTGAGCCCCCAGTAGCATATGTTCTTTCGGCAAATACTCATAAGTTGAGTCGGCCATTCCGCCCACAGTAAAGCGAGGGTCTGTAAACTGTAAATCCTGAGCATTGACCATTATGGGCCACAGTCCAGGCATTCTGGTCTTATTCTGAGCGTCGTCGAGAACGTCTGTAATTCGTTGGACAGCATCAAAGTACTTGGGATCATGAGTCAGCTGAGATAGTCTTGTGAATTCCAGAGTCAAGGAACCCAATTCCGCAAGGATAGTTTGTCTGCTTGGTTCGATGGCCAGACCTCGCGCGGATCTATGGCTTAGTTAGCAGCAGCTTTGGCGGTCCAGAAAAGATGCAGCTTACTTGCTCCATTGCCAGCGAGACTGAGGCATCCTATTGCTAGTATCAAAGGCATCGTAGATCATGTCGGCCAGTTCCACCGCCTTCTTCAGAAGGATCGGGTATTTCCCATCGGTCAGGTCGTAGGCGCCAAGCAATCCTCCTACATATCGGATGGTAGTTTCGAATACATTAATCTGGGTGGCATCGGCGGTAGTAAAATCAATCCTCTCAAGAGCATGCAACGCGTGCTTGAATTCATCTTCCATGCCCATAATGACGAGAGTGTCCAGTGAGTCCACCAGAGTGGCAGCCCAGCCAGCAAACGTCGTTCTGTAGTGACCACTGAGGGGCAAGAGTTCATCACGCATCCAGGCATGCTCTTTGTACCCTTTCCAAGCATGTTTGAAGGCCTCCTTGACGGCTCTCTGTCTGTTCACCCTTTTCCTTCGGCCAAACCATGATTCCTTGGCGAAGTCGTACTGGACACGAGGAATTGCGGACGGCGCCGTCGTAGGGAGAGGAATAAAACTGGAGACAGGATTCTTTTCGGTATGTTTGGTCCAATGGATACGGTTATCGGTCTGCGGGGGTTGGGGATGGTATTCTGCGTAGTATGAGTCGTCATAAACAAAGGGAGGCTCCGCGCCAGGCGGTAGACTCGAGAAAAGCCAGAAGATAATGAAAATTAGAATAATAGTTGGTAAGGCATAGCGCCTGCGACCTAGAATCATAGCGCTGAAGATGAGGTGCTCCCTCGATTAGGGACAGCTACTGTGGAGACAATGAGGGGACCGAGCTTCTCTAAGCTGGAAATCAGTCAATAAGGAAAGGACGAGGCAGCATCGGGCGGTCTTGATGCAGCATGGCAAAGCAAAGTTGCTTGACAGATATCAATTGCAGACAATCAACAGAAAGGGCAACATTCGGAGGTTACTGAGAAGGGAGTCTGATTAAGGGAGGGGGAAGCTCCAGACACCGCAGATACACACACGACAGTTCCCCATGAAAGTGGAGACACTCTGGCACTCAGGGATTATGCTCACCATGATCGCCCTTGTTTCAAAACTTTCAATAGACCCTCAAACTCATCCATTAGACGAATATCAATGATTGGCGGACAAATCTGGCGATTAGTTAATTGTCACGAATGTCTAAGCACTGCAAGGAGCTCTAGCTTGATTGATTTCTAGCCACGGCTTATGAGAAGTCGAAATGCGCTTCCTCATTCTTTGAGCCCTCGAGGTTCAAATTCCTGTACGGAGTATGCTGAAGACCCTGGGTAGAGATCGGCATGCAGTGCAAAATAAGGGGCCCGCGATTTGGCGTGGCAGTGTGCACCGTCAAAGCTGATTGAGGAAGACGTGTCGAATAGGAGGACAATGGCATGCAAATCGAAGGGGACGGGTATCCTCAATTGCGTAATCGGGTGGTCCGCAAGACCCTTGATATTACCTCGAACAGTCATGGATCTGCCTGGGAGGAGCAAAGTCTGGGCCCAGCGGGTGGAGTGGATATTTCTATTCTTGTGTCTGATCCTCTAACAAAGACAGCCAGATTCCATCTCTCTCGGTCCGCGTCTTGGCATTACCGCGGATATAGTAGTATCTCCCTCAGTTCACCAAATTCCTAGAACTTGGACTAGGAGTCAATAGAGTAATAAGAACCATAGTCTTGCGTGTAGTAAAGCGAGACTCAGTCATTCAAAATGATGCCTTGTTTGGTTCGCGAAGAAAATGAACGACTGATTTTCGAAGGACTTTGATCATCAACAACCAGTTTGCACGGTTTGCATTTGTCTGTGCCTTGTTGCCTGGACGCCTTCGATGACAAGGGATTCGATAGCGACTCAGCTGAGAGGAATCGTAGTCTTCAACAGATCAATAAAGCCATTCTCAAGCCTCACAGTGCATTTCTTTGGATATATTTTTACCTTTTTGTTCGTACTCCTGGTAGGGGCCTGTAGAGTTTAATACGATTTGCTGTTTGTATGATATAGGTAGGCTAAGGATCGTTGAGTCGCAATGGAAGTAGACCACTGATTTGCCCATGCTAACGATAGTGTAGGTCATCCTCAAGACTGGACCTGCTCTGATGTTTTGAAGACGTTCATTAATCTGATCTTTTGGATGTCCTCTCCAGTGGCGTAACTCGAACACTTTTCAGGCACTGCAAATTTTACCAGTTGGGGTGATATTGTGCCAGAATTGTCATTCACAAGATTGATATCCAATTCACTCTACTTTGATCCATAATCTTGCCTCCTGAATAGACACACGATGCCTATCACGGGGTAAATCTGTCTCGAGTTCCGGTTCTACGCGTACAACGCTAACTGCCCATGTAGAGTGTTCTTCATACCCGCAAACCCAAACTCGTCTACAGCCCTCGCGGCCATCACAGAACGGCTGCACTCCGCCGTCGCAGAGGAATCCGTCGCAATAGGCCGATGGGCACTGGAGCATAAGCTGATGAGGGATACACCCTCGTGCGTGCCCGGGTCAGGGCCCCAACGCGCAGCCCAACCCCGGTACATGCAATTTCTATCATTATCCTACTACCCCAATCACGGATTCATCTACACATCCCAGAATCCTGAGAAGACGGGGCAAGGGCAGACTCCC
Organism: Scortechinia acanthostroma; assembly: GCA_011319215.2. NCBI lineage: Eukaryota > Fungi > Ascomycota > Sordariomycetes > Coronophorales > Scortechiniaceae > Scortechinia > Scortechinia acanthostroma. Next base: position 27,462 of record JAABUG020121631.1, read on the forward strand.
GTCCCGAATGGTGCTACTCCTCAACCTGGCCTCGCCCCTACTCCGGGTTCGGCCACGCCAAGCAATACCGCCGCAGCGGGCGCTTCAGGCATGGTTATGACCACAGTGCCGCTGCCTGCTTCCGGAGCTCTGTTCAAGCATTTCGTCTATGCCTGCCAGCCATTCTGGTGCCATCGGCATACAGTAGCTGTGCCTGGGGGCATGGTCTACGATGTCGGTGATTTCCGGGTCCGGATCGGCGACGTGCGGCAGACGCAGCCCGCGGCCCGGGCCCGGGGCACGGTCGTGGAGATAGAATACAGGGGCCCGTCGCTGGTGACTTCTATCTCGGCTCAATACGTACAGTCTAAACGAGGGGTGAGTCTAGGTGGGGCCGCCGATGGTTCGGATAATGACCATGACCATGACTCGGGGATCGACCTCGCGCTCTTCGGCAGTATAGAAGACGCGGATATCGATGCGGAGTACATTGCAACTGCCGCGCTGATCCGGGAGTTCTGGGCCAAGCTGGGGATCGAGGGAGCGCGAGAAGCGATCCTTGTGCCGGACGTTGGCAGGGAGGTGAAAGCGCAGTTGAAGACGTTGAAATTACAAGAGAAAATGGGGCAGACGGCACCAAGGAATGAGGGTCATGCCATACAGCAGGACGACGACCCGGACCCGGATGCAGGAACGGACCTAGCTAGACAGTTTATGGAGATTTTCAGGTTTAACAGATGAATGCCATGTCTGAATGCCCGAAAATGAGTAGACTTCAAGTATGGTGATGAGTTAGGCGAGCAACGAGCGATTGAAGCAAAATGAGGCGATCACACTAAATAACTGTGATATGCAGCCAGACATACGACGTCTTATCGAGACCCTCTATCAAATACCCAAATCGCTTTTCTCAGAGGCGGAGCAATCATCTCGGTGCTCCGCAGAAGGACCAACAGTATTCAAGAAGAGTGGCAGAAACCAACCTTGATCCATACTCCACATCTATCAACTACAGTCGTAATAGCACTGAAGATCAAACGAAAGAGTTGATATATGTATTGACACCCCACTAACTAAGAATGAACAGAACAGCCGAACGAAACGCTTATTTTTGCATCATGAGCTGAACGAACTCGTTGTCTACAATTAATTAGCGAAGGGTTCCACCTAGTTGGGTGCAACAGAAGAAAGCTGTGGATCAACATACAATCAATCCGGCCGTCACCGTCCTGATCCGCCTCGCGGATCATCTCGTCAACTTCGTCATCAGTGAGCTTCTCTCCGATAGAGGTCATAACGTGGCGCAGCTCCGCAGCGGAGATGAAACCGTTGTTGTCGCGGTCGAAGACCTTGAAGGCTTCCCGGATTTCCTCTTCAGAGTCGGTATCCTTCATCTTCCGAGCCATCATAGTAAGGAATTCTGAATATGGGTTAATGATTTTTTTCCTCACTCCCGGCCAAGTCACGCCAGATGCATCGCGTACCAGGGAAATCGATGGTGCCATTGTTATCGGCATCCACCTCGTTGATCATATCTTGCAGCTCTGACTCGGAAGGGTTCTGACCCAGGGAGCGCATGACAGTGCCCAATTCCTTAGTGGTGATCTGGCCTAAGAGTCAAACATAGATATTATCAGTATTGATGAATCACTTCCGGATATTTGAATTCGGTATCTGAACACGGTCGCACGGAAGCCGACGTTCGAGGAGCGGGAAAAGGTCACTAACCATCACCATCCTTGTCCTATAGGTCGAATCTCATGTGAGCGCAGGCCCCCAACAGTGTGGCGATTCCACTTATGCAACGAGTAGGACTAGAACAGTTCACTTACGAAGAGAGAGAAAGCCTCCTTGTACTCGGAAACCTGTTCCTCAGTCAAAGAGTCGGCCTAAACATTGGGGTGTCAGCAACGTTGTCCAGAATATCAGTCGATCTGCCCCGCAAAGTGGGGGATTTCCAGCAGGACTCGGCAAGGCGATAGAACAGGAACGCATACCATGGTGAAAAAATGGGAATGTTGAAAGTGACAAGAAATTGAAAGTGTTGAGCTGATTGAAAAGTGGCCTGTAAAGGGTATATAAGGCTGGACGGCCGGTAGGTTAGCGAGGTAGTGAGGGGAAGAAGTGTTTAAGGGGAAGCTGAGCCAAGTCGACAATAATAAATTGGTCCCGCCAGAGAACGAGCTGGATGCCAGGTAAACCAGGCCGTCGCTTAATCTTAGGACTGAGAGCCTGAAAACGTGACCCGCGCGGAGCACCGCCTGGCCCCAGCGCCCAAAGAAGGCTGAAGGGCTGAACTGCTGAAGGTTGGCAGGATAAGCTACGGTCTGCATTATCTATTGCAGAAGGCAGAGGCTCTCGGATCTTTGACTCTGCTGTGGAATCTAGCATATGCATCTCAGCATTTGTACTCAGCAACCCATAATTGCTATCGAAGTCCCGCCCTTTGGGATATCTAGCCTGCTACTATGGTGCTGACGACGCCTCGTGGACCCAAGGCAAGTAGTGAAGCTTGAAGGCAACAACGTTCTGGCTCCCGTTCCTTAGCGGTGGCGGTGCTCCTTGAACATCGACTTTTCAGCTCTTATTGCAAAGTTGAGATATCTCGTCTACTACCGTGCCTTGTACGCGTGGCCTGGCTGCTTTGCCTGTCAATGTTCCAGTCTTGAGCCTTGTTTCCCAGATTGACTGATTTAAATTGTCCGATACATTTGGAATGCGGCGTCACGGCGTGCTCTTCAGAAACTCGAATAATCTGTCTGGATCCTGGAGCCGAGCCACGAATCCAACGTGTCTACCTACCCTTGGGTGTGACGATTTTTAGTACATTGACCAACAGGCGAGACAAACGATTTGAGGTAGATTTTCACTCCATTCATGACTCCATGGGTCATGATCTCCATCTACCTAGATAGCCATGGTGCCTTTTCACCAGCTTCAGCAGCCCTCTCTGATACTAATTACTTCCACCCACGTCGCTGTACTGACGACATTGTAATCGTCCAAGGTAGAATAGCCTCAGCGTCACCGATCTGCCTTTCTGTACAACAAATCCCAGATATTTATAATTCCTTATTTACCAGGCACCTGGTGAAGAGGCCATGAATGGGGAGAGCCCAGATTACAGGTCCGTTACGGGGAAGTACCAGAACCGCTTTCCCTGAAGGGGCATGGCGTCATACGGACTAGTGCCCCTTCACGTGGGCCATTGTTGGTGATGGAGCTGGGGATGTCGACGATATCTTTGTGATTGCGACGAGTTGTAAGCTTCAGATTTCTTCCATTTCACACGATACCCTATTCCGACTACGTTATTGCTCCTAGCCCGCCTCTACTTTCCGCCATCATATAATACAACATCCAAGAACTCCATATTCGACCGACGATGATTCGGACAACCTAGGCCGCTCTCCGCCCACGACTACCACAGGAATCGCTCATACCCCAGATTACCTGTCGCGATGTGGCGGGACCGCACGAACCTGTATTCCCTCTATCCCATATGACTTAGCTGGCAGGAGAAGCTGACAATGCACCTGTCCTTTCCAGATACATCTCCTACCGCCAATCTTTCGCGCACCACCCAGCCAAGAAGCCACGTTATATCGGGCCGTCCAATGGCTTCTCCGACACCCCCTCACAATTCGAAGAGAGTCGCAGGCTCATATCTGACTCTGCCGGCTTCGAAGATGATGGCGATGCGATCATTGAGATGGACCTCCTGCCCCCGCGGTGGGTCGACGTTCAAGACGAGGTGACCGAGTTGCTTGCGGACATTGCGCAAAAGTCGGCACAGCTGGACAAGCTACACCAGAAGCATCTGCTACCGGGCTTCGGCGACGAGGATGTAAGGAGGCAGGATGAGCGTATGATTGAGCGGCTCACGCAGGATATAACTCGCAAATTCCACGAATGTCAGAAAGCGGTTCAGAGGATCGAAGTGATGGTGCGCGAGGCCAAGCAACAGGGCGGAGTGAGTGCAGGGGACGAGACCATGGCGAAGAATATCCAGATATCCTTGGCGTCCAGGGTGCAAGAGGCTAGTGCTCGGTTTAGGAAGAAGCAGAGCACCTATCTGAAGAGTATGCACTGTTACCCTTCATGGCCATTGAAAAAATGTTGTAACACGCGACTTGACAGAATTACGAGGACTGGAGGGTGCTGCGGCGCCTTTTGACCGCGCCCCGACGCCACAGAATCCCTACGTGGATCCTTCTTTAATGGAGTCCGACGCAGACAGGTCTTTTTCTCAGTCGACCCTCATGCAAACGTCACAGCGACTCACCGGCGTGCATGACGAAGCCATCGAGCAACGAGAGCGGGAAATCAACGACATCGCAAAGAGCATCATCGAGTTGTCGGACATCTTTCGTGAACTACAAGCGATGGTCATCGATCAGGGAACCATGCTGGACCGGATAGACTATAACATCGAACGGATGGGTACTGAGGTCAAGGCAGCCGACAAGGAACTGAAAGTGGTATGTTCATCGTCCATTATAGATCGAGGCGTTGCCAACGGACTGACAAACGCTGCTTAAGGCGACCAACTATCAACGGCGAACAACAAAACGCAAAATCCTCCTTCTACTTATCATCCTCATTGCAGGGATGATTATCATACTCATAGTCAAACCGAAGAAACATAGCTCACCAGCTCCTACACCTCCTCCACCCGTCGAACAGCCGCCAGCTGAGCAGCCACCGAGTCTCTTCCCTCGAACATCCACATCTGTCTATCGCCGAAAGAGGCGGCCGTTTCTGATTCACTCTTTAGAGGACAAATTATTCGAACCAGGTATAGACAGTTAGTCATACTTGACAGATACAGTTATGACAAGAATAATGCATAATATCACCATCTACAGCGCCTACAGAGATGTTCAAATTAGATCTAGTTTTGTAATTTCTCTAGGCCCATCGCTTCATTATCTTGCATTTACAGTGGCATTGTCAATGAAGAGGAAGCAGAATACTTCGTAATGCCTGTAACCAGCTATCGGAACCTACATATGGTGCTCAGGGTGCTCATATCCTGGCACAGAGACGCTGCCAGAGTCGAAATTTAAAGTCACAAAAGAAAGGATCCACTGAAGGATGAGAACTATGTAAACGCAAATGGACTCCAGCTCGATATCATTGACATGCAGACGGAGATTGAATAGACCAGGCCCACCAGAAGTAATTTCACACCATAACGAAGCTATGTTGGGGAATATGGATCAAAGTCAGAAGTATAAGCAGAATGCCTGAAGGGAAAACATAGGACGGCAATTTAGATGCTTTAGGATGCTACCTCTCCTGGGGATAGCCCTCCTGACTCAGTAGCTCGGCGACATCAGCGTCCAGGTCGCCGCTAGCGAATTGCGCATAGTCCTCTTCTTCGTGGACAACCTTACGCTTCTTCGAGTTGACCCCGTTGGGACTGCCCTGCTGGAGCAGGCTGGAAAGATTGGTCAGACCAGGTAGATCAGTATCGGATGGCACAACATTGGTAGGCTGTCCGATGCCTGGAAGCGAATAACCATCGACCTGAGCCTCTTCCACGGGCTCTGGAATCTTCTCCTGGGGCCCTTGCTTCGGGGACCCAACAGGGGTAATTGCTTCCACTGGCGGGGGCGTCAAAGCCTCGACATCAGGACGAACCACCGCTTGTGCCTCAGCCCCCGCGTCGCTAGGCTCAGCCGCGGGTGGATTCTCGAGGGAAAGTCCTCTCATGATGCTGTCTTCTACGTCCCGCTTCTTCGCTTCAGTCTCCGCCTTCCTTTCAGACAGCTGCGAGAGAACGGACTGCTCTTTCGATAAAGCTGCACGATTGGTTTCAAGTAGCTTCTCAAGACCATCGATAAGTGCCAAGCGCGATTTGATGACCTCGGACACAGAACTTTCAGCATTTGCAAGCGCTTTCAAGAGTTGGCTTAGACGTGCAGCGTGCACTGGAGGAGTCGGTAGGGGTACAGCGGGATCATTCAATTTGTCGTACTCTCCATTTGCTGCAGTAGCAGACGCGCCGGAGGCCATTGTCGATTTGGACAAAGCTGCTTGCAGAGGGACCAGCGGCTGAAGTTCGGATGGAACCGAACCAGACGGGCTCGAGAAAAGGGATCCGCCCAACAATGGTTTTTTACCGGTCGACCGTGACTTATCAATCTCTATAGTTCGATAAGCCAACTGAAATCAATGCCGGATAAGGAGAAAAGCTTACCATCCACGCGAGCCTCTACAGCTTCCTGAATAGGTATCTCAAAAATTGCCCGTTGCCTCCACACCTCAACAACTCGCCGAAGCTTCTGCTGGATGTCGTTTGAAGCACCTTTGTATGCAGTTGCCATGGCCTCGGCAATGATCTACATTGAATTAGCCTCCATTCTTTCACGACACAAGGAGTACCACCGACCGGAGCGAATGCGATGAGGAAATCATCCTTCCGTCTGGCTTTTGATTGTTGCGCGACCTCTAAACTCTCATTAGTTCGAGAGCACTGACACCATTTGCAAGGCTTGTACCGTTTGCGAGGTAGATCAGGTTCAGCCGTTTGGGGGCGGGCGAATCGCGAAGCTTCTGTAGCCAAAGTTGGGCCGTTCGTTCCGCATGTCGTCTGATTGTGAGAAGTAAGTTAGCATAGACTGTTCACTAAGAGACTCGTTACTGTGGCTCAATCACCTGTGAAACATGACCCATTGAGCAACTGTGACAATACCCTCCTGAGTCTCGTTTAGCGCTGAGAGTTTCGCTTTGACAGCATCATCGGTGTATGCCATGTTGAGAGAAAGCCACAACTGAACGCGTCTAGAAGGTGATGTGTTGGAGCGTGAAACAACTCAATTGAATATTCCAGTGGTATTTCTCCGGATTTGAGATGCTTAGCAGTGAGTTATATTGACAAAGGACGGATGCTGGCGTTGGTTCAATTGAGAAATACAAACAGCATAAGCAGCTTCAAGTGAGAGCAGATCAACAAAGATAATAGGATATGCTAGTATTATTGTAGAGGTGACAGTGTTCATAAAGTGAAGCTCATCCAAGCTCCAGACCAACGACGGCAGCTTCCTGACCGCCCTCCGTGGCAGAATCCCCGGGCTCAATCAACACTCATTCACACCTCAAGACGCCAGCTGGAGCATTGCATTCAACCTCAATCTCATTTCCCTCATCCACATTGATCTACAGCGGTTGCAGGCCAGTCCTGGGACTTTCAACACCACAATTACTACTCAAAATGGCGGACCGTTTCCCCTCGCTGGAGGACTTCTCTGCGGGTTGGTTGCCCGCAACAATCCCGCTAGTACCTGACTGACGATGCTAATCCGGATACATCCAGGCCAGACTGAAGTTGTCGAAACCAACGGTGCCTCTGATGAGAACGACTTCCTTGCCCGGGAGCGCGCTATTCTTGGAGATGATGCCGAACAATTTGCTACCGCTCAAGACCACGTCGCTACAGATGTCGGTGATGATTTACTGGGTGGTGCGGAAGGAGACGTAGTTGGCGAAGCTGCCCCTGAGGAGATCTCCGGATTCGAGTCTTCATTTCCTGCTCTAGAGACACATAATGAGGTATTATTTTGCCTGTCTAGCGCCGAGATCGCTACGGAGCACTGATGTCCTTCTCCTTAACAGCAAGTTGCTCCTGGCGGTACAATCACTGGAACAGGCGCACCCTTCCCGCCAACTGGCTACCCTGCTTACAAAGAGCCAGAGGAAGAGCCAGAGCCGATCAGGTACGTCTCATAGCTTTGCCATTCGGTCAATGCTCGGCTCCTATACTCTCGCCGACCTGCGAGGATGCACACGCTGATGATATGGATTGTAAAGGGAATGGCGTGAGAGACGAGACGCAGAAATCGCCCGCCGTGCAGAAATCTCGAACGAGAAGAAGGAGGCGACTATCAAGAAGGCTCGGGAGGACATCGACGATTTCTACGTATCTTACAACAACAAGACGGACAAGCTCCGCGCTCAGACTCGCGCTGACGCCGAACAATTTCTTGCCAACAGAGAAGACACCTCTGCCGGTGGCACCAGCTGGGAGCGCATCGCGAAGCTCGTCGACATCTCAGGAAAGGGCGCAAAAGGTGGTGCCAGTGGATCAGGCAAGGAGCGGTTCCGTGAGTTGCTACTGGATCTGAAGAAGGATGAGAAGGCCCCAGGTGCCAGTGGGATCTAGGGGTTGGACGCCGGCCGTTGACATGACAGGCAAGACGGACGACGACGGATCATCAAGAGACTGAAAGAATAAATTATCTAATGACATACACCCTGTTCCATATCGTTCTCGCATATTCCTCACAAACATCACTACTCGCGTTTGATTAAAGATGCCTTCCGTTTGATCATTTGATCCACAATGATTGAAGCGCGAGATGTCCTACTTTGGTGGTTCATGGTTGCGTATTCGCTTCAGCCACAGCTTTTGTTTCCTTTACTACGGGCATATCCTTCTGGCACCTGTGTTTCACCTCGGCCTTTCGCTTTTCATCATTTTACGAGATAACTGCTCCGATGATTCGCTTTCCATACGGCTTCGCCCTAGAGGATCTGCGTAACCTCCCAGGGGTTGGACCTAGGGTAGCATAAAGTAGATTGTCAATAGAAGCACTTGCTACTTGATCTTGAGCGAAACCTTCAAAGCCGGAGAAAACAACCCCGGATACCATCTGCATTGCAATCAGCAGAATGGATGACTGAATTCATTCGGCTTAAAAAAGTAACTATAAAATACAGTTAATCCAACTCGGTGACATCTCCGCCAGGTTCGCCAATCTCTTCAACATGCCGTTCCTTTTTGCCCTCAGCTTCAATTTCCTCAAGCTTCTTTCTGCCTTCTTCCGTAGTCGCGTCGACGATGCCTTCCTCAAGGCTCAGCATGCCGCCAGCCCCGAGCTTCTCCACAACTTCTTCGGCCTCGGCGACGGGCATTCTACCAAGTACTTTGTTGACTTCATCAAGGGACTCCGAGGCCAATGCCTTTTGCAGATCTTCCGAGAAAGACTCGAAGATCTTGCGAGCTTCAATCTCTGCCGGGTCGCTGCTCTCGGCGGGTGGGATATTGATGGTGATCTTGGTGTTTGGATCGACGGCATGCAATTGAATTTGCTCTACACCAGCAGGGTCATTGGCAGCCGAGCTGTCTTTGGCGAGTTCCGCCGCACGCGTCTTGATTTTGTTGTAGGTTTCGTTCACGTCGTTGCGGAAAAGTGTTCCCGCTTGATGGTCTTTCGTCGTGATACTGTTGACCAGCTATATTAGCAATATCTCCACACATTTAATGATCAATTCAAACTCACCGCTTGAAGAAAAGTGAGATTCCGTCGCGACCTAGCGAGCGGCAATATTGCAACAACAGCCCCTGGTGTACGCATTGACGAGCATACTCCTCCTTTCCTTCCATCTGGCTGTTGAAAGCTTCAACTAGCAGGCCATCTGTCTCTTTCTCGGCGACAATCTCTGGGTGGTCCGAGATAAATTGAAGCAATGCCCTATAGTCATTACGGTTGATGCGAGCAAATTTCTTCGCCAGATCGCTCGCTTTGACGTCGTCCGGGTCGACTGGCTCGTCGTCATCAGCTTTTGGTGCATCATTTTGTACTGCGGATGGATTTAGAAGTTCCACAGATTCTGCTTTCGCCCTAGCCGGCGCCTTGCCCTTATCCTGTGATTTTGATACATATGAGGTGTCGAATCCAGTATGCAGCTTATCGCTCGTAATCTTGCTGGACTCTTCCTTCTCCAGCTGCGCAAGGCGAGCCAGCAATTCTTTCTGTAACCCTTGAACTTTGTCCTGGTGCCCTTCTACACCCTTGATGTATGCCTGGTACCGGTTATCGGGGCTTGTCTCGCCGATCTCCTTCTTAACTTGATCAACTAAAGCACTTAGCATCTGAGAGTACTTCGGCTGCTCCTTTTCGTGTGTATGAACGCCCTCGGGGGGTACAGGGGGGTGGTCTTCAGCGGGGTTGCTCGCCGACTCCATGACGGCTTGAAAGACCAGCTCTTCAGGATCCCGGGAAGATCCTTCATGCTCGCGAAGCAATGCAAGGAGCTTATCTATACGTGAGAGTAGACCGTCATTGATAATACGCTCGTACTTTAGTGTCTCAATCTCTTGGCGGCGCTGGTACCGTTGCTGATGGATCTGAGCCTGTTTTGCCCTGATGAAGGAGCGCTTGTCGACATTAGGGTGAACCTCAATATCGGAATCATCGGACAGTTCAAGAGCATCCCATTTGCTGTAGTCCAAAACCATCGCGGCGAGTGGTGGTAATGCGCTCAACGCAAAGTTGCTGTTGGTATATTATTGAGGGGTCCGGCGGGGTAGAAACGAAGTATTACAACAGCATAGACGAAGAGACAATAAGAGAAAATTATGTTCAGAAGCTGTGCGATTCAAGAGTAAAGCTGCTAGAGAGCATCCAGTTTGAATGACTTGAGCTACTGACGAAGGCCAGCAAGATAAACAGAGGCCTCAAAACAAATGTAAACCTCGATACTCACACATAAGTCACATGCATCGAAAGCTCTCGATCAGCTTCGATCGCGGCCGAACCTTCGTGGAAGGCGGTTTGAGTCGGCAGAATCCGGCCACTTGGAAAGCCGCTCTACCGACTCCGATGCCTGTCCGACCGACCGAAAACAGGCGATAGTCTCAACTTCAGCTGACGCTCGCATTGTACATCTCATCAGCGTTGCGAGCACCTGCCGATTCCTTGATCAGCAATTGAGCTTTACAGTGTCATGATAAGCACAACATTACGGTTTCCGTGACGAGATATGGCATCCAGCTTCCCTTCCGTGACATCATTCTGAATCCCCGTCCAATTCCGCATCTTCTCCGAATTTCAGATGCGCGGGATTAGATCGCTTCCCTGGGCTCCAGGGTTGAGCACGAAGCGGGTCCCTTCTTCTCGACAAGGCTACATTACAGAGCTATATTCTAAAGCCTGTGCAGTTTCCTCGACGCACAGCGCTCGCAATGGTCTCGTCCGACACTTTTCGGGTTGCCCCGGGTCAATGAGAAGTAGTTGCAATCCGCGCCCGTGTCAATCCGCAATCGCGTCCTCGTTATACGCCAATATCCATAGCAAAGCGTTTTCAGCCGTTCAGCCTCGATTTGTGAGTACCATCAGGCTGTTTTCTACCTCCCAGCGACTATTGGAAACGAAGCCGAACGCCGAGTCGACACGCGGTCCGGGAGTGAGGTCAGAGATACAGCAGGATCAGGAACATGAGGACATCGAGAAAGGCTTCGAGCTATCAGAGAGAGCCGCTCAGGCAGCACAAGTCAACCTCAGCGCGAAGCTCGCCAAAGATGGTGCTGCTGGAAAGAAGGCCGGGTTCAGGGAAATATGGAGGCTCTTACTGATCGCTCGACCGGAGGCGAAGAAGCTCGCCTTCGCCTTTCTTTTCTTGCTGGTATCTTCTGGTATTACAATGTCTGTTCCATTTTCCATCGGAAAGATCATGGATACAGCTACAAAGGCGACTACAGAAGGTGGTAATGAGCTCTTCGGTCTGAGCCTTCCCATGTTCTATGGTGCGTTGGCCGGAATTCTCACTCTGGGCGCTGCGGCGAACTATGGTCGCATTATCATCCTGCGTATCGTGGGTGAGCGCATCGTTGCCAGACTTCGCTCGAAACTCTTCCGCAACACGTTTGTGCAAGATGCAGAGTTCTTCGATGCGAACCGGGTCGGTGACTTGATTTCTCGCCTTAGCTCTGATACCATCATTGTTGGCAAGAGTATTACACAGAACTTGTCCGATGGACTGCGCGCGGGGGTTAGCGGTGCAGCAGGGTTCGGTTTAATGGCCTACGTCAGTCTCAAGCTCTCCAGTATATTGCTTCTTCTACTCCCTCCTATCGGCCTTGGGGCGTTCTTCTACGGACGAGCGATTCGAAACCTGAGTCGTCAGATCCAGAGAAATCTTGGAACATTGACGAAGATTGCGGAGGAACGCCTGGGCAACGTCAAGACCAGCCAGTCCTTTGCTGGCGAGGTTCTCGAGGTTCGCCGGTATAACAAACAAGTGCGAAAGATTTTTGAACTTGGCAAAAGGGAATCCTTGATCAGTGCCACATTCTTTAGCTCCGTACGCATCTGTATCCAACCCTACCGCTTAACCAACCATCTAACCTTATCTAGACCGGGTTTGCCGGCAACATGACCATCCTGGCATTGCTCTACGTAGGAGGAGGAATGGTCCAATCTGGTGCCATCACCATTGGAGAATTGACTTCATTCCTGATGTACACCGCATACGCAGGGTCTAGCATGTTCGGTCTTTCGAGCTTTTACTCCGAACTTATGAAAGGTGTCGGAGCAGCTAGTCGACTATTCGAATTGCAGGATCGTCAGCCAACCATTTCACCAACAAAAGGTGAGAAGGTCGTGTCTGCGCGGGGGCCCATTCGCTTCGAAAACGTGACTTTTAGCTACCCGACTCGGCCTGCTGTTCCCATTTTCAAGGATCTCAACTTCGAAATTCCCGAGGGTACCAATGTTGCTATCGTTGGGCCCTCGGGAGGTGGAAAGTCTACAATCGCTTCCATCTTACTCCGTTTCTACTCTCCTACCGAAGGAAGAGTCCTCATCGGTGGCAAAGACATCGCCCATATGAACGCCAAATCACTTCGACGAAAGATTGGCATTGTCTCCCAAGAGCCTGTCCTCTTTTCGGGGACCATCGCGGAGAACATTGCGTATGGTAAGCCTCAGGCCAAACGGTCAGAGATCGTTGCAGCCGCGCGCAAGGCGAACTGTCAGTTTATAAGTGACTTTGTAAGTTGCTCGACCTCCATTGGTTTACACATATAGCTGACTGTGTTGTCCAGCCGGATGGCCTTGACACCCAGGTGGGACCCCGAGGCGCTCAGCTTTCTGGTGGCCAGAAGCAACGCATTGCGATTGCCCGGGCTCTGATCAAGGAGCCTGATATTCTTATACTTGATGAAGCAACTTCTGCTCTCGATGCAGAGTCGGAGACTCTTGTGAACAGCGCTCTTACCGCACTCCTTCGTGGTAACAATACTACCATCAGCATCGCTCATCGACTCTCTACAATTAAGAGATCCGATACGATTATTGTTCTTGGTCCCGACGGAAGGGTAGCCGAACAGGGCAGTTATGAGGAGCTCAGTGCTCGCCCTGATGGCGCCTTTACCAAATTGATGGAATGGCAGATGAGCGGCGGCGAGGTGACAGACAAGCCCGTAGACGCTGCTGCCAGCCCGGTAGCGCAGGAAACCACTTGGGACATGCAGAGCGAGGATGACATAGAGATGGCCGAGGATATCAAAATCACGTCCGAGTCGCGTGAAAAGTGATTAGCGCTTTTAGATCATCGGGGGCCGAGGAGGTGACAGACACCCCCTAGCATGTCCGCTTTCTTTTTATTTTGTTTCCTTACGTTAACTCCCCTCTTTGCGAGTTTTCCATCTTGGCATATAGAATATCCCATTCATCTTGTGTCTATAAATATTTCTTAGACGGTCAATAATATCAAAGGTTGGCGGCATTCGCGGTTGTCCCATCCAAAACCTGATAACTGGACATGCAGCGAGACAAATTCAAGTATAGTTACAAGCAGCGCGCCTAATGGGCCGCACTCATCTGCTGCACGCCGACATCGTAGAGTTGAGATCAGTGATTCTCGAGTCCTCTGTTTAGAGAGATATGTGCACAACCACGTAAGGCAACAACACATGACATCGCAGGTCACAAGTCTTGGCACTATTCCACCTGATAGCACCTTGTCGATCACAGTCAAGCACCTTGCCTTCATGGCGGGCTGTAGTTCTGAAAGGCCATCAATGTTAACTATGGCTTGATTGTTTCCTTTCGATCTATCCAGGTCCCATTGTTGGAAAGGACAAAAGCCATATAGAACAGCAATGGATCGAATTCGGCGGTTGACCATTCGCCCACAGGCCTACGAGCCGATAGAGCACCCTACGGAGGTTGATGACGATGATCATGGTTCAATCTCCCCTCAATCACAGCATGAGTCGCCTTTCTCCAGATATGAATATGCTGTATTCTTTCTTCTGGGGGTGTCGATGTTGTGGGCATGGTATGTTCCTCACACCTGTGTTACCTCCCTCGAGTTCCTCCCCTCCTATCCTCTGTCCTACCGATTGTGTCTGAACCCTTTCTGACTCTGCTGTACCTGGATTAGGAACATGTTTCTTGCGGCGGCACCGTATTTCTATCTCCGTTTCCGGTCGGACAACTGGGCTGCATCCCATTTCCAACCCTCGATCCTGACGGTCTCGACCATCACTAACCTGGGTTCCACCTTCATTCTCGCCAAACTGCAGAAGGGCGCGTCATATCCGAAACGAGTAACGGTTTCCCTCCTCATAAATATCGTCATCTTCTCTCTGTTGGCGTTTTCGACAGTCTTTATGAAAAATGTCGATGTTAAAGCGTACTTCAGCTTTCTAATGCTCATGGTATTCGGGGCAAGCTTAGCAACCGGCATCAATCAGAATGGTGTCTTTGCCTATGTGTCTGGGTTCGGAAGAGAAGAATATACACAAGCAATTATGGCAGGACAGGGTGTAGCCGGCGTGCTTCCCTGTGTGGTGCAAATTATCTCTGCTTTGGCAGTGCCCGAGAGAAAGGGACCAAACATGCCGCAGGCTTCGTCAAAGTCCGCATTCATGTATTTCATTACAGCCACCGCCATTGCTGCTATGTCGCTCGTCGCCTTCCTTTCCCTCGTCAGACGGCGGTCGGGTATATCCCTGCAGTTGGCAGACGAGCAAGACGATTCGCTTTCCTCTGATTATGCTCATAAGACGGTGAGTCTCTGGGTTTTGTTCAAGAAGCTACGGTTTCTTGCATCGGCTCTGTTCCTTTGCTTTGCCGTTACTATGGTGTACGCGGTCTTCACAGCAGAAATCGAGTCCGTACATCAAGATCCCAATCGTTCCCGGTTATTCTCTCGAGAAGTCTTCATCCCGTTGGCCTTTCTCTTCTGGAATGCTGGTGATTTAATTGGGAGAATGTCAGTCATCGTCCCCAGTCTTTCATTAGCCCATCATCCTTGGGCTCTTTTCCTCATTTCTGTCGCCCGCCTTGGGTTCATCCCACTTTACCTGCTCTGTAACATCGGCGGGAGAGGGGCGATCGTACAGAGTGATTTCTTCTACCTCTTCGTCGTGCAGCTTTTGTTCGGGGTTTCCAACGGGTACGTCGGCAGTAGCTGTATGATGGGGGCCGGTCAATGGGTCTCTAAGGACGAGCGAGAGGCCGCTGGTGGATTCATGAGCATGGTTCTTGTGGGTGGCTTGGCTGCAGGAAGTCTCATGAGCTTCCTTGTCGCCAACATATGAATGTCCTCTGGGAGGCAAGAGCATATAGATGAAAGAGGCTTGACCTATTATATTCACGGCTCCTGATGGTCATATAATGCTAGATTTGTTGCATTGTCGAATAAGAGGACTCGCCATTCCTTCCTGAGGACAAGGACATGAATAAGAAACCCGGTTCGGCTCCTTTACTCTCTATATTTCTGGGCAGCAACGTGTCACTGCCCCTCGTACTTTGCGACAGCAGCCCTCACTTCTCCCCTCTTCCTCACATTTTCCTATTAAGGCTAATTCTTCGACATCCACGCGCTTTTCGTGATCAACCTTCAAGAGTTTGATTGGCTACACTGCTTGAAGAATGTCTCATGGCCAGTCGTTCTGGATATGACGGACGTCGTCCGGTTCTGACCGTCTCTACAATGCCATTGTCTGCAGGTGAGGTAGAAGTGAGGGTTATTGAAGGATCAGGCCATGAACAGACAGAGGCATTGGGCTGAGCATCTAGCTGGCCTTGGCCTCAATCTGTTGTACTTGAATACGCCGTGCTCTTACCATCCAATCTATTACTCTCAACTCACTGGTGATATCTCTCACCAATGATATATTCTCCGTGTATACTTCACGGCGGAGTCCTCATTCTCTAACCTCGATGAGAAGCATCGCCGCATCTTAACGCCTACTACAAGTACAGTTCACTATCTGACTTGAAATGGCTCCGTGGCTTCGTCATATCTTCGATAGCCTAACGCTCTCGGCAATGTTGGCTTGGGGCATTCTTCTGGTTTGTAAAGAAGCTATCAAAGACTACAAACTGTCATCGTCGATGCTGACCAGACGCCAGGGCTCTATCTACCTAATAGGTCATGCGGTCTATGCCATATACTTTCATCCTTTGAGCCGATATCCAGGGCCCAAAATTGCTGCTATATCTCCAATTGCGCTTCTTGTCTGGGAGATTCGTGGCAAAGTGCATTCAAAAGTCAAAGATCTTCATGACAGATACGGCGATGTGGTCCGCATTGGTCCCAATGCACTCGTCTACCGGACTCCACAGGCCTGGAAGGAAATATATGGACACAGAACCAAAAAGGGCCAAAGAACATTCCCCAAGGATCCTTCCGTCTATGCCCCGTTACCTAACGGCGTGAACGCAATCATCACAGCGACGGAGTCCGACCATATTCGCATGCGACGGCTCCTCGCCCATGCGCTCTCGGACAGAGCTTTACGGGAGCAGGAGCCGCTACTGCACTTGTATGCGGATCTTCTCGTCCAAAAGCTGCGCGAGAAACTCGATCACTCGCACTCGGAGGTTATCGATATTGCCAGATGGTACAACTACACCACCTTTGATCTCATCGGTGATCTCTCCTTTGGCGAGCCGTTTCACTGCCTGAAGGATAGCAAGTATCACTGGTGGGTATCCATCATACTCGACGCAGTCAAGCTCAGCATCTACCTCAGGGTTCTTTGGTTCTTCCCCTTCCTGAGGCCCTTGACGGCGCTCCTGGTCCCGAGCCACCTGCATCAGCGACGAGAGGCAAGTTTCCAGTTGTCCGTGGAGAAAGTCAGCCGTCGGTTGCACAGACAGACAGACCGCCCAGATTTCATCTCGTACATTCTCATGCATAAAGACGAGGAGAGCCGCATGTCGCGGGACGAAATCGACGCTAACGCCGCGACTTTGGTTCTGGCCGGCAGTGAGACCACGGCTGCATTGCTGTCTGGATGTACCTTCTATCTTCTGAAGAACCCGCATGTCTACCGCCGACTGGTGACCGAAATCCGCAGCAGATTCCAGGATCCGACGGAGATTCGGTTGTCGTCTATTGCCACGCTTCCTTACCTCAATGCCGTGCTGGAGGAGAGTCTGAGGATCTATCCTCCAATCCCTGCGATGTTACCGCGGCTTGTTCCCGAGGAAGGGGCGATGATAAATGGAGAATACGTGCCTGCTGGGGTGAGTCTTGCTATGTTGAACTATCTTTTATCCGCTTCTTCTGACTCTGAAGTAGACATCGGTGTCGATATCTCTCTGGTCGGCCTTCCACTCAAGCACGAACTTCCACGACCCGGAATCCTTCATTCCTGAACGCTGGCTCGCGGAGGGAAAAACAAATGGACGCTTCGCTATGGACAAGAAAGAAGCCTTTCAGCCCTTCTCATACGGACCTCGCAATTGTCTTGGCCAACAGTAAGTGATTTCATTTGAAGCCCCCATTTCATCAGACAACTAACTTCTTCCAGCCTAGCAAATGCGGAAATGCGACTCATCCTAGCCAAGGTCTTCTGGCATTTCGACATGGAACTATGCCCTGAAAGCGAGGACTGGGCTGATCAGGAGTCCTACAACTTGTGGAGTAGGCCTCCGCTGAAGGTGACAATCTCTCGCGCTGAGGGCCGATTTGAAGAAGACAGCATGGTGTAGTTCAATGCTGTCTTCACATAACGTAGCCTGGAAGTCGGTTTCTTCACTGGTACAGCGGGCGTGCCTTAGGTTGCTCACCCACATTCAGACTCGCACTTTGATTCATCGCTCGGATCGGCCCGCTCGATGCATTGAAGAATGAAATAGCGCTAGTTACTCAAATTGGACCCTAAATCGTACAAATAAATCTTTCTTCCACTTCAAAGATGAACAAAATGTAAAGTACTCAAAATGGACGATGGCTGTGGAAGTGCGAGAACATAGACCCAAGAAAACAATATAGTACAACGTCCGGTCAAGATGCTCCCAATCCGAAAACACCATATGCTTGTGATTGAACTAACTCCAAAATGAGACGATGACGCCCCCAAGATGCAGGTGTATCAATGATGAGATTTAGAAAAAGTCCTCCTCGCTTAGCCATTGCGAGTCAATCGCGTACGCTACCAGATCCGCGGCACAGCACATGTCTCTATGGCCATGCTCGAGATCAAGCAGGTCTAGGACGGACTTTAGTCTGTCCTCGAGGGTCTTCTTTAGGTTAGCAACTTTCTTATCTGCTTCCGTGATGCTTATTTGACCAAGAACAGGCTTCTTAGCCTTCTCGCCGGACTTTTTCGCCCGCTGGGTTTCGATATGTTTATTGGGTGAGCAGGGGGCCAAGGGCGGTCTTGTTGCGGCCGGTTGAGAGGGCTCGCTCTTGCCGTTCTTGAGAAGGTTTTTGAGGATGAACAAAAGCCAAATGAGATTCGTTCGAGGCGCGTATTCTGCCCAAATGCCTGGAATATCGGGCGTCTTTTCGGTGTCGACGGGGTTTCCTGTGTATACCACTGCGCGCATACTAGATATCAAGTTAATATCATGATTGTCGTGTACAGGTTACGAGAGGGTCGGTCTTACTGTCTGTACGTGTCTCTCAACAGAATCTCGTCCTCGTCTCGGCCAACGGCATCGAAAATTTGCTTCTTATCGAGATCTGATGAAGCGATATCGACAATCTCATCAGGATTATCACTCGCGCGCAGCTCCGCCCGTGAGAGAGAGTAGTCGATGATCGTTGTTTCCAATGTGCTGAGGCCAAAGCCGCTGGTCCATGATTGACGCATTATGTCGTTATCGGATGGAGGCGCCATACAGCCGTCCGAACGGGTTGTCTTGATACACACATTGCCGAGGTGCAGATCTCGATGCTTCAACATGGTAAGCCACTGGATACTCGGGTGCATGCTGTGCTGGTACTTACCTCGAACAGTGCATATTCTTCCGCTCTGGCGAGCGCCATTGCTACGCCCCAGAATATGTCATAAATTTGGAAGATCGAAGACCAGGAGAATTTCTCCAATTCACAGCCCGCATCGTCCATCTCCACTATCGCCCACAACTGTGTATCGGGATACGCCCTTTTACTCGAAGGGTTAGGATTCATGCAATCGTCTTTTGTCTTTTTATAATGGTCCCACGCAGCTTGAAACGAGTCCGGAAATCGACCCTGAACGACGTGGATTTCCCGAAAACGAGCAAATCCTGGAATCGGATCCAGGTATTTGAGCATTTTGACCTCAGAAACGATCTCCTGAATGCTCGTAAACTTTTTCGAACCGGGGCCGCTCTGCGCTCGTAACGGAACGACTTTGAATACACCATCACCATAGGCCCTTAAGCGCGCCAGCTTCGACTTGGACATCTCTTTCATGCAAACTTCCTCTCTCAAGCGCATCTTGTATACCTCTCCGTAGGACCCCTCGGCCAGTTTCACAACCTCAAGCATATTGCCAGCTCGAGCAGCCCAGGAGCTGAATTTCTGGACAGCCTGAGCGGCAACCGGGGTTAAAGCCTCGTCAAGTACGGGGCGGACATACGCGTTGACTTTTTCGTCATGGATGCACCCCGAGGACAGACGCGGTGCAGACTTCTTCTGACTCGCCTTCCTAGCTTTGGTGCCTGTAACCCTCTCATATTTCTTCACGCTCGGGGGTTCTGTCTCAATCTTCCTCGGAGTTATCCTGACCTCTACCATTCTCTCATAGCGTTTCACTGACTTCGGTGTATTTCGCGCAGGCGATGGCGTACTGATGATCTGTGGTTCGATCGGCTCGGCTTCCGGTTTTGGCGTAAGTACCACTTTATTGTCTTTATGCAAGGATTCTGCAGGTTTCTGTTCGTTCTCCGACTCGGCAGGAGATTCGCTCAATGTGACTTCGGCCAATTTCGCTTGTATGCAGTCCACGGCATCCTGAACAGATTCCTCTGTCGCCTTTTCCAGCGTCTTTATTGGGCTGCCCTGTTCAAAGACGGCTCGCGGTGCATCTACTCTCCGTTTTCCATAGACTCTTCTTTGGCCACCGCGTGTTTTCGAGGTTGGTTTTGAATCCCATGATGTTGCGCAGTTTGCAGTGGTCGGTGAGGGCGGTACCAGCATCGTGACGTCGGATAATTGTCGGGGCTATCGTATGTATGTCGGTCTTTGAGGGCGTCCGACCGTTAAATGGGATTATTGTACCTTTTGATTCTGGTATTCATAAGGTGACAATCTGGACGTCAGGGTATTGATGTATTTCCAAAACCGGACTAGTGGAGTTGCCGGGTGAACCTGGCATTTGGTTATGTCACGTGACTCAATGTATATACATTGTTGGTAGTACCACGATTCACCCCTGCTATGCCAGAAACTTGTTGGACAGACATTTCTATTAATATTAGGACTCGTAGACTTAAATGCTGGGCTATATGCTCTTATATTTGCCAAGTTGTGGGATAGCTGCGAGACACATTCCCGCTGTTACTTCGAAGGCGTTCCTCAAATACGCAGATCTACTACGAAGGATGAATGATATATGTACTCGATGTGCCACTGTCCGGTAAATTGGACTAGTTCAGTTGCGCATAGATGCCTATCCTTAACAATCTAGGTACATGACGCGTGCATCCCTAATACCGAATGTAGTTCACCAATTGAACGAGGGAAGAGAGCCCTCATTGCGATCCGAGAGATCAGATTCGCTGGAGCCAGGTCATCCGTGATCCGTCATCCCATGCCAAATAAATGAGTTTCGGACCTCATTGTTAGAACCCAGAACTATGCAGGGTCATGGATGGTGCGAGGCCGCCCCTTTGGTGGAAGCGCGAGCCGAGGATGACTGTCGGATCGTGCATATGAGGCCGTCTTCAGGCATGCCATAGGCGTAGTCATTGATCAGTGCAATCACCAGCATTCGATTATCACTCTCAAACAGATACAGCCAAGTATATTCAGCGAGGTCGCAGAGGAAGACTTGAGGTACGACTGACTCCTCAAGAAGTTTGCCTGCAGACCTCTTTGGGAAAATGAGACCCGAAAGCAACGAGAAAGGGATCTGGCATCCGACGCAACGGTCCACGGCATGATTGAATTGATTTTACCTGCCATTCCTGTCACTGTACGAAAGCTTCCAAAACCACCATCATGATGAAGGTTTAATGACAGGATGACTGGGGACGGCTCTGTTGACTAAAATCAATCCAGGGGGTCGCAAGATCTGCAATACTGCAACCGGTTGTGGCCCGTTGGCTGCACGCCGGACGTTCCAGAACCCGTCTATGAGTGGTCCGAGAGATCATACAGACCCTTGAAACCAGGAGGTGCAGGCGCCGGGAGGGTATTATTATTGAAGACGAGACGGCGCATAGAAACTGCTATCACTGTGACCGTAGACTAGTCTTCAGCCAGAAGGAGGGAAAATATGCACTTGAAACTCGGGGTAGGCCGGATGAGAGGATGGTGGGTTTGATGGGGGGAATGGAGCGATTCGATGGATAAATGGAGTCACCTTGCTATTATTCTTGCATTATGACTTGCTGCGAGGATCTCTAATCGATTTAGTATCCCTGAGAGACTCCATAATTGTGCATATTATCACCAGAGAATATGGAGTACTGCGTAATATCATAACTGTCTAGCTAATAATGGAGGCAAAGTGACGTATTTTTTGTTTTTCTTCTCCTTTTTTCGCTCTTTTTCTTCCCGCCTCCTTCAGGATTGAAAGACCAATCAATACGGATAATACAACCACCGAATATGGAGCCAAAACAACGTCAACTTCATCAGTCCTTGTTGTAGTCCTTAGTTCTTCCATCATTGAGGTGGTCCAATTGTAAAATCTAGTCCAACGAGTTCAAGACCATTTGATTTAATCGAAAATCATCATCAGGCGAGTGTCGCGTCGATCACGCGAGTCGACTTGCCTTCTGGGTACTTTACCCACATGTACCGCCGGGAGCCCTTGCGACCTCGGGAATCCTCGCTTCAACCCGTCATTTTTTCACTCTTCTCTCTTCTCTCCTTTCGCATCCACCCATAGCCTCAAGGCTCTTTCATCGCATCGACTTCTCCTCACATCCCCATCTCTCATCCATCTTTTCTTTATTCCCCCATTTACACCCTACCCGTCGCTCACGGACGGGCAGATATTTTTTTCTCAGCGCGCCTTGGGTTCCGTCAGCTAGCCCTTCCATCTTCAACTCAATGCTTTGTTATGGCGTTCAACTTCAACTGGTCGCCGCTTATGGCGGACGCGAGTTTCTACACTCGTGCCCAAGATTTATTAACAGCTGCGCTCAATAAGTCGCCGAAACCGCCCATCATCGTCGACGATATTATCGTAACGGAGCTCAACCTTGGTTCCATTCCGCCGGAACTGGAGATATTGGAGATTGGAGACCTGGCGGAGGACCGGTTTCGAGGCATCTTCAAGATGTCCTACTCGGGAGACGCCTTTTTGACTCTCAAGACTCGAGTCCAGGCAAATCCGCTGAATACATATCTCCTCACACGACCCTCGTTTGCAACGCCCCGACCTCTGGCTGCAGCGTAAGTGGCGTAGGTTTTGCTGTCGCCTCTGCATGAGCTGACCATTTCCCCAGTACTCCTCTAACGATCCCTCTTCAAATCACCCTTTCCGATTTCATATTATCCGGCTTTGTCATCTTGGTGTTCTCGAAACAAAA
Organism: Scortechinia acanthostroma; assembly: GCA_011319215.2. Classification (NCBI taxonomy): domain Eukaryota; kingdom Fungi; phylum Ascomycota; class Sordariomycetes; order Coronophorales; family Scortechiniaceae; genus Scortechinia; species Scortechinia acanthostroma. The sequence continues at coordinate 50,165 of JAABUG020121631.1, forward strand.
AGGCATCACCGTGGTTTTCCGAAACGATCCGCTCGAATCACTCAAAGTTTCTTCAACATTTGACTCTATCCCGTTTGTGCGCGATTTCTTACAAAAGGAAATTGAGGCGCAGCTTCGTGTCCTCTTTATGGATGAGTTGCCCGCTATCATACATCGATTGTCACTCCGATTGTGGGTTCCAGAGTACCGAGCTGGAGACGAATTGCAACCTCAAACGGAAAGCGCAAATGGCGAAGGACCTGGTCAAGATCCTCTAGCCAGCCCACCTCAAGATCCCGTCGACGCTCTAGGAAACGCTTTGAACGAGTCGGAAATCGAATCGCTTTCCTTGGATTCCTCTGTGGAAACTCATTCACTATTTTCTCAGAAGAACCTTTTGCGCTTGGCTGCCCTTACGGATTCTCAACGAACATTATCACTCTTCACCCCTTCCATTCGAGAGGTCGTTTACCGCGCATGGACCTCGCCGTCAGATCAGACCGATGCCTCCGGAAGCGTGACATCGCCCTTCAGTCCCGTCCTTTCCAGAACGCAGTCCCAGGTTGGCAGTATGTCGTCCATCCCAGATTCGGCCAGCATGGTTTCGATCCACAGTCGGTCTTCGACACCTTCCCACACATTTAGCGGATATGGCTTGAGTCTAGGGGCTGGCCGTCATTCGAAGGCGCATGCTCGAAAGCGAAAGAAGCGTGTTGTGGATCTGCGTCGCCCAAAGACTACTGATGATACCCCAAGCGTGAGCGATGAGAGTTCATTTACCGAGTCGATCAGCGCTCCCTCCATCTGCTCAGCCCCTCTGCCCGCCCTAGATGAACAGACCGATGATCCGGTAACCCCGCCCTTGTCTCCGGATAGTGATCTACATCTTCCTGCAATTCCCGAACGACACCGTATGAGCATTTCTCGGCCTGCGCTCCGCCGTGAGATTGCATCGGAGATGATCCGTGATGCGGCAGAATCTAAACCATCGTCCGATCCAGCGGGACAGGTCACCCAGGACGAGGATATGAGCGCCACCCTGCGTGCCACCGTGCGTGTGCATGGTGCCTCTGTCTTGGAAAAAGGAAAACAGGCCGCTGGTTCGTCTGCAGGGTCATCGCGACAACTACCCTCCGCGATCCTTCCGTTTATCAATGACAGTCCTAGCGGCGGGGTTGTCGACCAGGCCTTGGTCGAAAGACTCGCCGGAGAGATTGCTCGTCGCATGCGAGATGAGAAATTCATGGCAAGCAACGCATGCGGTCCCTTCTGGGACCGCCACAGCCAAGAAGAGTCGCCTCCGCCGGCCTATGGCCATTGATCATATCATTCTGGAATCTGAGGAGTCTCTTCTTCTTTCCTATTCCTTTTAGGGCCCTCTTCTTCTTTCCTATTCCTTTTAGGGCCCAGTGCCTCAAAATCCAGCGAGTCTGGAAACTTAATGACCGATACGACAATGCCTTTAATTGCTGCTTACTTCGACTATCTGATTCATGTTATGTCTTTTTTTGAAGCGGGTCCTAGACTTTCTGCATGATGAACTGTATTTCTAAAAGGCTTTGGCGTTCTTGTTTTTCTTTTGTGCGGTGTTACTTGTTTTTGCGCAGGATACCACTCCTTCACTCACTCTTTTGTCCGAATTGTATATCTGTCTCTGTTGTCCTACCCACTCTTTTCTCTCTTTTATATCTCTCTTTGTTCTTTATATCTAACCTGGTAGCCATTGGTATTCGGCATAGGATGGAATGATGGAATTTAAATTGTGTTGACTCATGTCTCATTACTGGCAACGGTTCCTTGATTTTATAGAAATCGTAAACCTCATGAGCTCATATATCTTCACAGGTCAAGTAGACAGCTCGAGCCCTCATCACGATGGTATCACTCTTATCTCGGGGTTATGTCAACGGAGCTGCCCAGAGTTCGGCTCCACAGACTAAACCACCTTAGCGCAGCTCCGATCGCGAACGTCAAATCGACCCCAACCCTTTCCCTCCCTCTTCGCTTCCTCCCCTCTCTCTCCTCCGCCACGTTGCGATATTTGCTGGTTTGGAAGCAACCTCCGTTTTTGACCTCCCTTCCACCATGGCTGGCATGCTAAAGAATATGTTTGGCGGCTCCCAGCCGTCAAATCCAGCCAAAGTTGAGGATGGTGAGTGCGCCCCAATTGGTTCTTGGAAGATCTGCTCCCTTTTCCGTGTGTCATGCTCGCCTGACCTGTTCTTGTCGCTTTTCTAGATTTTGCCGACTTTGTGAAGGCTCCTGAGCCCTCTCCCGCGTCCATAATAGCGGCGTCGTCGTCGTCGGTTCCCGCCCTCGACACCCAGGGTGCTACCGCCGTACCCTACACAAAATGGTACCGAGTTTGGGAGCGGACCTCCCCCAAGGACTTCATGCAGGAAGCAATGGTCATGCCATTGATCCTTCTGATTGTTGTATTTCACCTCTGGGGCACGCGCAAGAATAGACGGAGAGCTAGGGAATGGGCTCAGGCTCATGCGCCGGCTCTGCAGAGTGAGTTCGCTGTCGTGGGATTCGACAACTTCTACAAATCTGGCGAGACGGATTCTGCCCCTGCGGAATTGAGCTCCCCGGAGTCCATTCTGAAGGAGAAGACTGCCCAGGAATTCACCTCCTATGCTACCGGCAGACAGAATGTCGCCTTCGTTGACATGTCTATCAAGTTGCCCAAGCGGCACAACCCCATCATTTACTGGTCCGATTATGCTCTCAGCTTTTTCTTCGACAGCTGGCAGGTCCCTACCGAGACATTCGAGGCAGTCGCCTACACCTTTGATGGCAGGGAAAAGGATTTTGTTCCCGTACCCGGCGGCAAGGATAATTCCTCCCTGAAGGTGAACAACTCGGCCTATGATGGTTTCATCTGGGCTGTTGTGCACAAGAATCACATGCGCAAGTTCCGCCAGGACCGTTACGATGCGTCGATGACGTTCACCAAGGACAATGCCAAGCTACCATCCTGGGTTACCGTTATGACCGAAAGTGCCGAAATCACCGATACTCTCCTCACTCCTGAATTGATCCAGGCCATCGAGAAGGCTGGTGACTCTTTCAGATACTTCATTGTCACTGACCAGCCCGTCGACAAGCCCCTGAAGTGAGTCATTCCTCGGTTGAAGAGGAACATCTAGACTAATGGTACTTCCAGAATCGAGGAGACTACCCCCCGGAAGCGCATCCATTATTCTATCTCTCTCCCCTCTTCTGCTTCTGGTTACTCCGCCACCATGCCACTGTTCAATCAGTTCCTTCGCTTCGCTGACAAGCTTGTTGCGTCTGCTCACTTCCGTCCGGAGGTGATGCGCAAGATCAAGAACGTCCGTGAAGAAGAGATCAAGAAGCTTCGCCGCGCTGACGAGGAAGAAAAGGCAGAGGAGCGCAGGCTGGCAGCTGAGAAGATCAAGAAGGAGGAGCGAGAACGGCTCCTCCGCGGCATGACTGCCGAAGAGCAGCGCAAGTTCCTTCAGCGTGAAGAGCAAAAGGGCCAGAGACGTTCTATGAAGAGGTACACCAAGAAAGCATGATCGCTTTTGAATTTGTTCCGATATTCGAAAAGTCGGTCTTTCTTCAGTACTCCTTACCTTTATACCAATGTATTCATAAATATATTTGTCATGTGTGGGTGCGGGATGTAGCTGGGATTCGGGAGATGAACTGGGGAGCTTTTTGATCCAATGCTGACTTGACAAAGATATGCTTTCGGAATCATGCACGGGAAGACTTGGACTTTCTAATGTCATCATAATCTTCTCAATTCGAAATGAATGTGTTTATAGTCCATAATGTGCATGCTCTGACATCTGCCCAAAACTTTGAATGAGAATGCGTCCGTGCCTCCTTCCTCATATTCTCCCACTCAAACTGCAGTACTGGCATCACAACGATGTAGCAGACATGCCTTCCTTATCCTGCAGCACGCCTTCCTTGTATTCCCTTTTCCATCTCAGGCAGAAGGCTATATATATTCTGCCCCGAGTGTACTGTGTCCAATCCGATTCTCTTCTTCTTCATATCTCTCTTCCTATCCAGACCTCCAGATTCTTACCTATACTACTACACCACTTACTCAACACTATCGATATTTCACACTCGCTATTCATTCTTACTCGTCGCTTCGCTGCCAGCCGTCATCATGGTTTCCTCTCGCTGCTGGGCTAAATTCGTTCTTTTCTTCACTGCATTAAACTTTGTTGGCGAAGGCTGGGCATCTCCTCCGAACTCGACCATCGAATGCGAAACCTGGGCATCTTCTCTCAATGTGACCATCGAAAAGCGAAACTCCCCTGTGCCCTTCGGAGCCATCTTGGACAGATGTGTCATTCCTGGTACAGTCGCTCTGACCTTTGACGATGGACCGTTCATCTTCACTGCCGATCTCCTGGAACTCCTTAGTGCATACGGTGCGCGCTCGACCTTTTTCCTCAATGGCCAACTCAAAGGGAGCTTGCTCGGTGACGCGGCTGTCGTGCAGCGTATATTCCGGGAAGGTCATCAGATTGGCTCGCATACGTACGTATCCACCGATTCAATCATACATTGCATGAGTTGACAGTTTTGCTTAGCTGGGGCCATCCTTATCTCACCTCGCTGGACTATCCCGCCATTGTCGCGCAGATGACCCAATTGGAAGATGCCTTTATGCAAGTCCTAGGATTCTTTCCGACATATATGAGGCCGCCTTTCCTCGCTTTCAATGGGGTCGTGCTGCAGGCCATGGGTGACCTGGGGTACCATGTCATCAGCGCGAGTATCGACACGAAGGACTATGAGAATAACCACCCCGACTTGATCTCCCGCAGCTTTGAAAAGTTCCGGAACGAGTTGAACGCCGGCGGAAGCATCATCCTGTCCCACGATGTGCATGAGCAAACCGTACATACGTTGACAAGGGCCATGCTTGAGGAGATCCGCGCGAGAGGATTGCAGAGTATGTGTCTATCGACTGTGATTTACACTTATCATATGGCTAATCGTGCAACAGCGGTCACAGTTGGAGAGTGCTTGGGGGATCCAGAGGCATTCTGGTACCGGACAGCTCGGTGAATCACGAGTCCTTGTAGTTAGATTGTGCTTGTCGCCTTTGATTACCGTTCCTTGTTTTATACCCTGTTGAGGGATCAATGATTGATTTGGAGCTTTCGCCTGCAACTATTGCACTGCTATGTTCAACTGCTTGATTTGACCACTTGTCGCGAATGGTAACTTTACTAAGTTATCACTTATTATACGGAGTAGGTTAGCAACAATGATAGTTAGGTTTAATGTATGCATACAACGATTTCGGGCCAAACTCGGAAATCCCTCGCATTTTCTCCCCTTTGATACCATTTCTCGCCACTCAGGAGAAATTTTGCACTGAGTCATTTAATTTGTGTATTTGGACTTGCGGTCCGTGCCGTTTTAAATATAATATAAAGAACGCTCGAAGCTGGTCAAGAAAATGGTTGTCCACGTCCTGCTGATTTCACGTTCACGTCACCTCTTCTGCTTGGCCGTCCCATCAACAGCGGCGAAGTAGAGGACCATTCTACCCAAACATTTACCAGGGTCTTCATTGAAACTCCTAAATTTTGGAAAAATAAAAGCCCCACGGGAACTACAAGCTTATCCACTACCTGCTCCACCGAATATCGAACTTCGAACCTCGAACATCCTGTACTTCTCCGCCTCCACCTCCACCTCATCCATTTCACGTCACCTCTTCTGCTTGGCCGTCCCATCAACAGCGGCGAAGTAGAGGACCATTCTACCCAAACATTTACCAG